>WNWK01030845.1:0-23178 GCA_009830355.1 Cherax destructor
TATAACTAATGCACATTGGTCAAATAGAGTATAGTAACAAATAAACATAGTGGTCTTGGTATTGAGTATGTATTAAGCTAGTATGAAATAAAAAATAGATATAAACTAATAAGATACAATTATCAAAAACAATGTAGCACCAATGAGTTTGGTATTGGTTATGTATTAAGCTAGAATGAAATATAGTACAGTAAAATTAAAGAAAAATTTAGATATAAACTAATAAGATTAAATTACTAGTAACAATGTAGCACCAATGAGTTTGGTATTGGTTATGTATTAAGCTAGAATGAAATAAAGTACAGTAAAAACTTACAAATTTAGATAAACTATTAAGTTTAAGTTACAAAATTGGGTAGCACCAATGAGTTTGGTGTTGGTTATGTAATAAGCTAGAAGGTAATTAGATATAAACTAATAAGATAAAATTACTTATAACAATGTAGCACCAATGAGTTTGGTAATGGTTATGTATTAGGCTAGAATGAAATAAAGTACAGTAAAAATCACAAATATAGATAAACTACTAAGTTTAAATTACAAAATTGTGTAGTACCAATGAGTTTGGTGTTGGTTATTCAATAAGCTAGAATGTAATTAGGTGAACTAGATATTACCTATGATATTAATAGATAATAAGATAGTTGTAGCACAAGACTGTTACTTGTAATTGCACTAGAGAATAGTTGCAATAGAAATAAAGGTATAATACAGGTTTATAAAAAAGTATAATAAAAAATAAACAGGGGCAAAGAATGGTAAAATAATAGATTCCACATCAGGTGTAGGGTCATCAGGGTCAGCCTCAAACCCTTCAAAATCATTGTTGAGGACACATTCTGGCCACAATTTTCTCCAAGCAGAGTTCCATGACCTGGAAGTTACTCCCTGCCAAGCCTTACCTATATAGCTTATGCAGTGGAGATTGAAGTGATTCCTCCTCTCTTAGGGTCAATTCAGTGTGAGGTCACTTCAAAGCACCTTTGAAACATTGCTTTGGTGTAGAGTTTTTTGTAGTTAGAAATGACCTGCTGGTCCATGGGCTGGATGAGAGGAGTGGTGTTAGGAGGCAAGAACTTCACTGTTATAAAACTGTTATAAGTGGCTTTCTTTGTACTTAACAACACATTATAAAATGTCATCACACATTGTAACCTTTGCAAAGAAATAAAATTTGTTTTGTTTTCTTTTTACATGTCTTTCTGTTCATTCTCTCTATCACATCTTAGCATCTGACTTTGCACCCTGCATTATTCTCCATTGCTTATTCCCACATTTTTAATCTTTCTTATTGTATGTATTTTCATATTTTTCTTCTCTACTTCTATACTTTTAATAGTATTTCATTGTATAATTAGGAGTATCAGACTATCATGACTTCTTCTTTCTTTCTTTCAACACGTCGGCCGTTTCCCACCGAGGCAGGGTGGCCCAAAAGGAAAAACAAAAGTTTCTCCTTTTACATTTAATAATATATACAGGAGAAGGGGTTACTAGCCCCTTGCTCCTGGCATTTTAGTCGCCTCTTACGACATGCATGGCTTATGGAGGAAGAATTCTGTTCCACTTCCCCATGTAGATAAGAGGAAATAAGAACAAGAACTAGTAAGAAAATAGAAGAAAACCCAGAGGGGTGTGTATATATATATGCTTGTACATGAATGTGTAGTGTGACCTAAGTGTAAGTAGAAGTAGCAAGATGTACCTGAAATCTTGCATGTTTAACTATCATGACTTATACGTAATCTATAAATTAATTAAGCAAGATTTAAATGGTGAGCATCACGTTGATGGTGCTAGAGTATGTACACACTCGTATACCTGATAATGGTGCCATGATCTCAGCAAACATTAATACACAAAGATAACCATTATCATCATTTGCAGATGAACATGAACTACCTGGTAGTTTGACTGTTAACATAGCATAACCATATTTGTTCCTTTTATCTTTGATTTAGTTAATTTCTTTTCTGTCATTTATAATTTAAAAAAGGTCTTGCGCTAAACTATTATTTACATCTTCCCAGACTGGTGTTATGCTGAAACCATTCCTGCCACAACTTCAAACAACTTTCGTCAAAGCTGTGCATGACCCTCACCGCGGTGTGAGGTTACGTGCCGGCGCTGCTCTGGCTCACCTCATTACCATCCATACTAAACCAGATCCACTCTTTACTGAGCTTCATAATGCAGTCAAGGTTGCTGATGATACATCCATCAGGTAACATCTTAGTATAACACATGTTAGCTTTGTTATATAATTTACTGAGCTTCATAATGCAGTCAAAGATGATACATCCATCAGGTAATACCTCAGTATAACTAGTGTTAGCCTTGTTATTGTATACAGTATGGCCTCACTTATATGGCAGGTTATGTTCCAGGCTACTGCCGGAAAGCAGACATTGCTGGAAAGCAAAACGCCATTTTTTTCCACTTATAAATGCATATGAACTTAATGCAGTTCAGTTTGTGGGAGAGGAAAAAATTTTGAGCGCGTCGCCCTCGGGAAACAATCTACTTGGCTGTGGGTTAGACCATTGAGTCAACGGGGAGACCTATCGCTATCCCCCGCCCGCACTCTCTGCCACCCCCACCACTCTCCGCCACCCCCACCACCCTTCGCCACCCTCCTCCACCCCCACAGCCCTTGTCCCAGTCTTCGGTTCATACAAGTACCATCCTCTGCTAGGAGTTTAGATCTTTTAACCCTTTCGGGTTTCGGCCGTACTAGTCGGCTTACGCCTTGGGGTTATCGTCGTACTAGTACACCTAAATTCTAGCACCCTCAAATCAAGCAGAAACAGGCTGTTAGGCCTAGATGTGATAGAATGGGTCTGTGCGGTCAGTGTGCGCAGTATAAAAAAATTCCTGCACCACACAGTGCATAATGAGGAAAAAAAACTCTGACCGTGTTTTTGGTTTAAAACAGCGACTTTGCAGTCTATTTTCGTATGGTATTTATGCTTGTATTCACGTTTTCTTAGTCTCATTTTATAGAATAGATGATATATTACAGAAATAGAGATAATTTTGACTGGTTTCATGATGACAAGTACCTTGAAACTGAGCGCAAAGTAGCAAAAATGTTCGATTTTGTCCGATGTTCAAGAGTAAACAAATCACACGATGCGTAAAATACACATCAACTGGAGAGTCTAATATTCTTGCACAAGTGTGCTGATATTATTTATACCATTTTTACAATGATGCAGTTGTATACATAACAGTAAATCTTTTTTTTTTTTTTGTGAGAATAAAAATTCAAAATGGAAAGCAAAAGTAATGTAAGAGGGGCCTGGAGACGTGACTAATGAACAGAGAAGATGTTATTTTAGTGCCAGGAATGTCTGCCTTGTTTATTATGGACCCTATTTTGAAATTGGCATCGTTTGAAATTTGTGTGAAATTGGCCAAATTGCCATTTCTGACCACTATTTTTGGTAGTTGAAATTGGTAAATAGGCGGTTTCTTATACTCAATCGATAGAAGAAATGGAGTTCTAGCGAAATAGCTATAATTTTAGTAGACTGAAACATTGGAATTTGCTGAAAATAGGGTTCAAAGTGGGCGAAATCGCCGATGCGTCAATGTCATTGATACCGCTAACTTCGCGAAAGCATAATTCCGTTAGTTTTCGATCAAATTTCATAATTTTTGTGGCGTTATGATCGGAAAAAGATTCTCTATCATTTCACAAGAATTTTTTTTTTTTTTTAAATTCTTGGACCCTGAGAACGAGTTTCGGAGAGGGTTCTTGGACCCCCAAAGGGTTAATTGCCATACTTTACCCTTAAACGGTCCAAACGTATATATACGTTCTTACCGCTACTGCCCCAAACGTATATTTACGTTTTATTTTTCATGCCTCCAAATTTGGCATGATTGGCCTGAGATGCCTGGTCAGCATAGAATGGGTCCTAACACTCGGTGTGTGCCATATTAAAAAAATCTGGGACCACTTAGTACCTTGTGGGAGCACCAGTTAAATTGAGCGCCAGCTAGAGCAAACACTGCGGCAAACACCAAGGATTCACTGATGTCATGTCATATTAACACTCCCCTCTTAAGTGGAAAGTGATGTCGGCAGGCTGGCAGGCCAGCTGGCTGGTTGGCTGGCTACCTGGCTGCCAGCAGCTGGCTTGCCAGCTGGGTACCTGATTGGCTGTCTCTGTATCAGTCTGTCTGTATTTATCTGTCTCTTTGTCTCTATCTGTCTCTATCTCACAGGAACACATACGTAAATACAATTATACCTAGTGTAAATTACCTAGGATAACTAAAAAAATCCAGACAAAGTGTTATACTGTGCTTGTGATCTGTGTAATACCATTTGGTTCATGAGCTACTCTCAGAGACAAGCAGACAGAAAGGAGACGACACACAGACAGACAAGTTTGAGTAACAAATAAAGCTCATAAAATGTCATCACTGTAATTACTGGACTGATAAGAAGAGATAAGACCACCCTGGTCTCTGCTGGCCTGCCTGCCTGCTGGTGTCTGCTGGCCTGCCTGCTGGTCTCTGCTGGCCTTCCTGCCTGCTGGTCTCTGGTGGTCTCTGCTGGCCTGCCTGCCTGCTTGCTGGTCTGTCTGCTTGCATACTGACCTGCCTTTTATCACTGAACTGAAAGCCTTGGATAACTTTAAAAATATGTTGGACAAATATACGAGTGAGAAAAGTTGAATTTGAATAAGTCATGCCTAGCATGGGCTAGTAGGCCTACTGCAGTGCTCCTCTAGTCGTGTGTTATATAATAGTTGGGTGGTAGTGGGATCTGCGTAGCATGGGTGAGTAGGTCCACTTCAGTGCTCCTTCATTCTTATGCTTTAACCCTTTGGGGGTCGACAGGCCTTCTCGGAAACCTGTTCCTGGGGTCGAAATTTTTTTTGAAAAAAAAAATAATATTTTTTTCTTATAGAATGATAGAGAATCTTTTTCCGATCATAACGCCACCAAAATTATGAAATTTTATAAAAAACTAACGGAATTATGCTTTTGCAAAGTTAGCGGTATTGAGGACATTTACACATCGGTGATTTCGCCCACTTTGAGCCCTATTTTCAGCACA
This sequence comes from Cherax destructor, assembly GCA_009830355.1. Classification (NCBI taxonomy): domain Eukaryota; kingdom Metazoa; phylum Arthropoda; class Malacostraca; order Decapoda; family Parastacidae; genus Cherax; species Cherax destructor. The sequence continues at coordinate 5,075 of WNWK01030845.1, forward strand.
TTCCAATGTTTCAGTCCACTAAAATTATAGCTATTTCGCTAGAACTCCATTTTTTCTATCGATTGAGTACAAGAAACCGCCTATTTACTAATTTCAACTACCCAAAATAGTGGTCAGAAAATGGCAATTTGGCCAATTTCACACAAATTTCAAACGATGCCAATTTCAAAATAGGGTCCATAATAAACAAGGCAGACATTCCTGGCACTAAAATAACATCTTCTCTGTTCATTAGGCACGTCTCCAGGCCCCTCTTACATTACTTTTGCTTTTCATTTTGAATTTTTATTCTCACAAAAAAATAGATGATTTACTGTTATGTATACAGCTGCATCATTGTATAAATGGTATAAATAATATCAGAGCACTTGTGCATGAATATTAGACTCGCCAGTTGATGTATATTGGACTCATGGTGTGATTTGTTTACTCTTGAACATCGTCAAAAATTGAGCATTTTCGCTACTTTGAGCTCAATTTCATGGTACTTGTCATTGTCAAACCAATCAAAATCATCTCTATTTCTGTAATATATCTTCCATTCTATCAAATGAGATAAAGAAAATGAGAATACATCAATAAATACCATGCGAAAATAGACTGCAAAGTCGCTGTTTTAAACGAAAAAAACGGTCAGTTTTTTTTCTCTCATTATGCAGTGTGTGATGCAGGATTTTTTTTATACTGCGCACACTGACCACATAGACCCATTCTTTCATATGTAGGGCTACCAGCCGTTTCCCACTTAATTTGAGGCCGCTAGAATTTACGCGTACTAGTACAGCACCAACCCTAAAGGGTTAACTTTTTCATTATTTTGATGTATTTTTTGGGGTAGATGGTAAGTATAGTTCTAGGCACATAAAAAAAGAAAGATGCAACTTATGGCCAGTAATATATGGTAGTCCTCCAAACTGCTAGTTACTTACACTCCAACAGCATGTCATACCACGAAAACCACTTGTCTTCATTCACTCCACTCTACCACTATCAGTAATGTATCAGTGACATATACCTGGAGGGTATTCTGGTGGTCAATGCCCCTGTGACCCAGTCCATGACCAGGCCTTGTGATGGATCAGGACCTGATCAACCAGGTTCTTATTGCTGGCCACATGTAAATTGACATATGAACCACACCCTGGTTGATCAAGTACTGACTTTAGTATTAGGCTTTACAGAACTTGATGTATACTAAGACACATGTGCAACATCTGGGTATCTTTATTGTAGACGTTTCGTCAACCAGTGGCTTTATTAATACAAATTCTAGGACATAATTTGAAGACATCTCCATGGGGAAGTGGAACAGAATTCTTCCTCCGTAAGCCATGCGTGTTGTAAGAGGCTACTAAAATGCCGGGAGCAAGGGGCTAGTAACCCCTTCTCCTGTATATATTACTAAATGTAAAAGAAGAAACTTTCGTTTTTCCTTTTGGGCCACCCCGCTTCGGTGGGAAATGGCCGACGTGTTGAAAGAAAGAAGAAATTTGAAGACAGTAGAACTATATACAAAAGATGAGGTAATCAGTCCTTCAGCCTTGGAGTTGGTGTGAAGAGCACCGTAGTCATGAAGATTCTGGAGTACAGGCAAGGAAGCTGGCGCTTATATACAAACTTCTTCTTTCAACGCACCGGCTGTATCCCACCGGTGGGGTGGCCCAGAAGGGGTTACTAGTCCCTTGCTCCTGGCATTTTAGTCATCTCCTACGACACGCATAGCTTACAGAGGAAAAATTTTTTCCACTTCCCCATGGAGATAAGTGAAAATAAACAAGAACTAATAAGAAAAATAGAAGAAAAACCAGAGGGGTATGTATATATATGTTTGTACATGCATGTGTAGTGTGACCTAAATGTAAGTAGAAGTAGCAAGACATACCTGAAATCTTGCATGTTTATGAGACAGAAATAAAGACACCAGCAATCCTACCATCATGTAAAACAATTACAGGCTTTCGTTTACACTCACTTGGCAGGATAGTAGTACCTCCCTGGGCAGTTGCTGTCTACCAACTTACTTCTTTCTTTCTTTCAACATGTCGGCCGTCTCCCACTGAGGCAGGGTGGCCCAAAAGGAAAAACGAAAGTTTCTCCTTTTACATTTAGTAATATATACAGGAGAAGGGGTTACTAGCCCCTTGCTCCCGGCATTTTAGTCGCCTCTTTTGACACGCATGGCTTACGGAGGAAGAATTCCACTTCCGCATGGAGATAAGAGGAAATAAGAACAAGAACTAGTAAGAAATTTGAAGAAAACCCAGAGGGGTGTGTATATATATGCTTGTACATGAATGTGTAGTGTGATCTAAGTGTAAGTAGAAGTAGCAAGATGTACCTGAAATCTTGCATGTTTATGAGACAGAAAAAAGATACCAGCAATCCTACCATCATGTAAAACAATTACAGGCTTTCGTTTTACACTCACTTGGCAGAACGGTAGTACCTCCCTGGGCGGTTGCTGTCTACCAACCTACTACCTATTTATATACTAACATCAGACGGAAAGGGACGTGTAGCAAACAAGGGCATAGTCACTGGCAGGCGGGATTCCCCAGTGGAAGTAGGTCATACCCAAAGAGTAGGGTTAGTTGTAGTAAGAGTTGTAGTAGCCGTGAAGAAGGTTATGTAAATGTCCTCTGAACCAAGTACACAACTTGTATTGGTATGTGTATCATCCATTAGTAACCATAAAGAGAGTATTTAATACAGTAGACAGTCGTTTAACACGGTAGTGACATTCCTGAAAATGCTGTTTTAGTTAAAACCATGCTAGACAAACTGAAGAACTTATGGGAAAAATAGGGTTACGTTCCTACGAGCCCCCGAATGAGGCTCAGGTTAGGGTGTGTAGGAGAGAGGGAGATTACTTCCCGGTAAAAGTAGGTCTTAGACAGGGATGTGTAATGTCACCATGGTTGTTTAATATATTTATAGATGGGGTTGTAAAAGAAGTAAATGCTAGGGTGTTGGGGAGAGGGGTGTGATTAAATTATGGAGAATTAAATGCAAAATGGGAGTTGACACAGTTACTTTTTGCATGATACTGTGCTTATGGGGGGATTCTAAAGAAAAGTTGCAAAGATTAGTGGACGAGTTTGGGAGAGTGTGTAAAGGTAGAAAGTTAAAAGTGAACATACATAAGAGTAAGGTGATGCGGGTATCAAACGATTTAAATAAAGAAAAATTGGATATCACATTGGAGAGAGGGATTATGGAAGAAGTAAATGTTTTCAGATATTTGGGAGTTGACGTGTCAGCGGATGGGTTTATGAAGGATGAGGTTAACCATAGAATTGATGAAGAAAAAAAGGTGAGTGGTGCGTTGAGGTATCTGTGGAGACAAAAAATGTTATTCATGGAGGCAAAGAAGGGAATGTACGAAAGTATAGTCGTACCCACACTCTTATATGGGTGTGAAGCATGGGTTGCAAATGCTGCAGCGAGGAGGAGGCTGGAGGCAGTGGAGATGTCCTGTCTAAGGGCAATGTGTGGTGTAAATATTATGCAGAAAATTCGAATGTGGAAATTAGGAGAAAAGGGGTGGAGTTACTAAAAGTATTTGTCAGAGGGCTGAAGAGGGGTTGTTGAGGTGGTTTGGTCATTTAGAGAGAATGGATCAAAGTAGAATGACTTGGAGGCGTATAAATCTGTAGGGAAGGAAGGCGGGGTAGGGGTCGTCCTAGAAAAGGTTGGAGGAAGGGGTAAAGGGAGGTATTGTGGGCGAGGGCTTGGACTTCCAGCAAGCATGTGTGAGCGTGTTAGATAGAAGTGAATGGAGACGAATGGTTTTGGGACATGTGATCTGTTGGAGGTGAGCAGGGTAACATTGTGTGAAGGGATTCAGGAAACCAGTTAATTGATTTAGTTGGACTTGAGTCCTGGAAATGGGAGGTACAATGCCTGCACTTTAAAGGAGGGGTCTGGGATAGTGACAGCTGGGAGGGACATATTCTCAGCTGTCGTATCTGAGCTCCTCTGCAAAGACAGTGATTATGTATGTGTGTGGTGATAGTGTTGAATGATGATGAAAGTATTTTCTTTTTGGGTCACCCTGCCTCGGTGGGAGACGGCCGACTTGTTGAAAAAAAAAAAAAAACTTTTTTTTTTTAGACCTCCAGATCTCACAAAAATAATTGTAGTTCTTTGTCGTTTAAACTGCTTAAGATTACAAATGCAACAGAATTAATAGTATTTCTTACTTTAAATTGTGGGTGCTGGTGTTTGTGGATGATTGTGGAGAGTGGAGAGTTATGCTGTGGCCCTACTGGGCTGAGGTGGATGGTAGAAGTTCTGGTACTGAAGTCGATGGTTGTACTTGAGTGTGCATAAATTCTGTAATTGATTTCTGTTCTATTTTACCCCGCAGTACATTATACAACTGACGGTAAGGCATCAGCTGCTCTAGACACCGTTTCAGGGTAATCTTCAGTGAAAAAGTCTAACTTTAAGTCAGTCAGTAAATCAGGCAAGTCAGTCAGTCAGTTAGTCAAGTAAGTCAGTCAGTTAGTCAAGTAAGTCAGTCAGTAAGTCAGTCAGTCAACTCAGTAAGTCAGTCACTCATCACACAAACTCATATTTACCTCATTCATTTTGTGCACAAAGTGACGATTCATTACGGCCACAGGCTATCTCTTGTCTAATACAGTGGACCCCGGTGTTCATAGTCATTGGACTTTGTAAATTCGGAGTTAGTAACATTTTCTCGTAAAAATATTGGTTCGGTGATCGTAGATCCGCTCGGAGATCGTAATTCGTCCCAGACGTGTACGCCCGGCCCGAGCGGCCCGATGCACCATTCTCAGTCAGTGTACCATTGTTTACCAGCGAGTGAAGGTCACCCCACGCGTTCATACGATACATTTCGTCATTATTCCATTGTTTTTAGTGCTTGCATCTGCTAAATAAGCCACCATGGGCCCAAAGAAAGCTCCCAGTGCCAGCCCTGTGGTAAAGAGTGTAGCAGTCATGCAGGGAGTGTAGCAGTCATGCAGGGAGTGTAGCAGTCATGCAGGGAGTGTAGCAGTCATGCAGGGAGTGTAGCAGTCATGCAGGGAGTGTAGCAGTCATGCAGGGAGTGTAGCAGTCATGCAGGGAGTGTAGCAGTCATGCAGGGAGTGTAGCAGTCATGCAGGGAGTGTAGCAGTCATGCAGGGAGTGTAGCAGTCATGCAGGGAGTGTAGCAGTCATGCAGGGAGTGTAGCAGTCATGCAGGGAGTGTAGCAGTCATGCAGGGAGTGTAGCAGTCATGCAGGGAGTGTAGCAGTCATGCAGGAGTGTAGCAGTCATGCAGGAGTGTAGCAGTCATGCAGGGAGTGTAGCAGTCATGCAGGAGTGTAGCAGTCATGCAGGGAGTGTAGCAGTCATGCAGGGAGTGTAGCAGTCATGCAGGAGTGTAGCAGTCATGCAGGGAGTGTAGCAGTCATGCAGGGAGTGTAGCAGTCATGCAGGGAGTGTAGCAGTCATGCAGGAGTGTAGCAGTCATGCAGGGAGTGTAAGCAGATCATGCAGGAGTGTAGCAGTCATGCAGGGTGTAGCAGTCATGCAGGGAGTGTTAGCAGTCATGCAGGGAGTGTAGCAGTCATGCAGGGAGTGTAGCAGTCATGCAGGGAGTGTAGCAGTCATGCAGGGAGTGTAGCAGTCATGCAGGAGTGTAGCAGTCATGCAGGAGTGTAGCAGTCATGCAGGGAGTGTAGCAGTCATGCAGGGAGTGTAGCAGTCATGCAGGGAGTGTAGCAGTCATGCAGGAGTGAGCATGCAGGGAGTGTAGCAGTCATGCAGGGAGTGTAGCAGGTCATGCAGGGAGTGTAGCAGCATGCAGGAGTGTAGCAGCATGCAGGGAGTGTAGCAGGCATGCAGGGAGTGTAGCAGGCATGCAGGGAGTGTAGCAGGCATGCAGGGAGTGTAGCAGGCATGCAGGGAGTGTAGCAGGCATGCAGGGAGTGTAGCAGGCATGCAGGGAGTGTAGCAGGCATGCAGGGAGTGTAGCAGGCATGCAGGGAGTGTAGCAGGCATGCAGGAGTGTAGCAGGCATGCAGGAGTGTGCAGGCATGCAGGAGTGTAGCAGGCATGCAGGAGTGTAGCAGGCATGCAGGGAGTGTAGCAGGCATGCAGGGAGTGTGCAGGCAGCAGGAGTGAGCAGGCATGCAGGAGTGTAGCAGGCATGCAGGAGTGTAGCAGGCAGGCAGGGATGTGCAGCAGGCAGCAGGAGTGTAGCAGGCAGCAGGAGTGTAGCAGGCAGGCAGGGAGTGTAGCGGCAGGTAGCAGGCATGCAGTGAGGCAGCAGGGAGTGTGCAGGGCAGGCAGGGAGGTAGCAGGCAGGCAGGGAGTGTAGCAGGCAGGCAGGGAGGCAGGCAGAGGGAGTGTAGCAGGCAGGCAGGGAGTGTGCAGGCGCAGGCAGGGAGTGTAGCAGGCAGGAGGATTGGAGGCCGGAGCAGGGGCAGGGAGTGTGCAGGCAGGCAGGAGGGCAGGCAGGCAGGAGTGTAGCAGGCGGAGAGGGAGTGGCAGGCAGGCAGGAGTGTAGCAGGCAGGCAGGGAGTGCAGAGCAGGCAGGGAGTGTAGCAGGCAGGCAGGGAGTGTAGCAGGCAGGCAGGGAGTGAGCAGGCAGGCAGGGAGTGTTAGCAGCAGGCAGGAGTGTAGCAGCAGGCAGTCAGGCTACAGGCAGCAGGACTTGTTACCTGTCTTATGAAGGATTCCTTCCAAACAACGAAAAACTTCCATTCTCTCCCCTCCTCCCGTCTTCACACATCAACAACTCTTCAATAAAGGTAAGTGACATGTTGTTATACATTTATTCTTCATGTCTCATTGTTTTCTGTGTAATTTAATGTATACCTAATGTACAAATTTTTTTTTATTTTAATACTTTTGGGTGTCTGGAACTGATTAAATGAATTTCCATTATTTCTTATGGGGAAAATAGATTCGGAGTTAGTAATATTTGGTGTTAGTAATGCCCTCTGGAACGGATTAATTACGAACTCCAAGGGTCGACTGTATCTCTATTTTCTTCGTAAATTCTAAGACTTAAACGCTTAAACCTTTTTGTCACTTTCAGCAACACTTGTATGCGTACTGAGTGCCATGATTGCTTGGCAGATTTAACCCTTAAACGGTCCAAACGTATATATATGTTCGCTCGCTTAGTGCCCCGAATATTTTGAAAAAAATAAATAAAATTTATAGAAATAAAGAGCACATTTTTTTAAGTGTTATAGGATAAAAAAATTTTTAGGGTCGGTACTTTCCGAGATATGAGGCGGAGAAGTTGGCACTGGATGCTCACCTGACAGCAACAGGAGTCCTGCCGCTTGCAGAATTGTTGCCGATATACCTTTTTTTCTCTTTTTTTTTATTATTTTATATAATTTTTATGTTCTGATAATTACAATTTATAGTAGTTCTTGTGATTTCATAGCCAATCTTTGTTCTGACACTAATATTAGGTACAGAAATTGTACTCAAATAATAATAATAATAATGATAGTGCATAAAAATAATAATAATAATGATAGTGCATAATAATAATAATAATGATAGTGCATAATAATAATAATGATAATAATAAAGTTCCCTTGAAGCATTATGTAAGATGTGTGTCACTGCCTTATCTCATCTGATCTCCACTAATGATGACTGGTGACATTTAATGAGGGGTGAGGATAGTCTTATCTTTTCTAATTTGTTACTCAAACCTGTCTGTCTGTGTGTGTGTGTCTTTCTGTCTGCCTGTGTTTCATCTCCTTTCTGTCTGTTTGTCTCAGAGAGTAGCTCATAAACCAACTGGTATTACGCAGATCACAAGCACATTATATCACTTTGTCTTGATTTTTTTAGTTATCCTAGGTAATTTACACTGTTATAATTGTATTTACGTATGTGTTCCTGTGAGATAGAGACAAAGAGACAGATAGATACAGACAGACAGGCAGAGATAGACAGCCAATCAGGTACCCAGCTGGCCAGCCAGGTGGCCAACCAGCTGCTGGCTAGGCAGGCAGCCAGCCTGCCGACATCACTTTCCACTTAAAAGGGGAGTGTTAATATGACATGACATCAGTGTATCCAAGTGAGTGTAAAACGAAAGCCTATACAGTGGACCCCCGAGTTTCGTAAAAACTTCACTCCTGAAGTCTGCTCAAGCACCATTACCGAACGAATTTACTCCCATAACCCTTTCGGGGTTATGGTCGTACAAGTACGTTTTACGCACTGTGGTTATTGACGTACTAGTACTCCTAAATTCTAGCGCCCTCAAATCAAGCAGAAACAGGTTGTTAGGCCTAGATGTGATAGAATGGGTCTGTGCGGTCGGTGTGCGCAGTATAAAAAAATTCCTGCACCACACAGTACATAATAAGGAAAAAAAAACTCTGACCGTGTTTTTGGTTGAAAACAGCGACTTTGCAGTCTATTTTCGTATGGTATTTATGCTTGTATTCTCGTTTTCTTAGTCTCATTTTATAGAATAGATGATATATTACAGAAATAGAGATAATTTTGACTGGTTTCACGATGACAAGTACCTTGAAACTGAGCGCAAAGTAGTGAAAATGTTCGATTTTGGCCGATGTTCAGGAGTAAACAAATCACACCATGCGTCCAATACACATCAACTGGAGAGTCTAATATTCTTGCATAAGTGCGCTGATATTATTTATATCATTTTTACAGTGATGCAGTTGTATACATAACAGTAAATCTTCTATTTTTTGTGAGAATAAAAATTCAAAATGGAAAGCAAAAGTAATGTAAGAGGGGCCTGGAGACATGACTAATGAACAGAGATGATGTTATTTTAGTGCCAGGAATTCTGCCTTGTTTATTCTGGACCCTATTTTGATATTGGCATCGTTTGAAATTTGTGTGAAATTGGCCAAATTGCCATTTTCTGACCACTATTTTGGGTAGTTGAAATTGGTAAATAGGCGGTTTCTTGTACTCGATAGAAAAAATGGAGTTCTAGCAAAATAGCTATAATTTTAGTAGACTGAAACATTGGAATGTGCCGAAAATAGGGTTCAAAGTGGGTGAAATCGCCGTTGCGTAAATGTCATGGCTACCACTAACTTCGCGAAAGCATAATTCCTTTTGTTTTCGATCAAATTTCATAATTTTTGTGGCGTTATGATCGGAAAAATATTTTTTTTTTTTTAAATTTGTGGACCCTGAGAATGAGTTTCAGAGAGACCCCTTGGACCCCCAAAGGGTTAAGGAAAAATGTCACGTTGGTTAGTCTATTTCAGACCCCCAAAAATACACTTCCACAAGCACTTACAATATTATACTTACATAATTGTATGATTTCCGGGGTTTACAAAACTCGGGGGTCCACTGTATTTGTTTTACATGATGGTAGGATTGCTGGTGTCTTTTTTCTGTCTCATAAACATGCAAGATTTCAGGTACGTCTTGCTACTTCTTCTTACACTTAGGTCATGCTACACATACATGTACATGTTTATGTATACACACTCATCTGAGTTTTCTTTGATTTTATCTTAATAGTTCTTGTTCTTATTGCTTTTCCTTTCATATCCATGGGGAAGTGGAATAAGAATCTTAACTCCGTAAGCCATGCTTGTTGTAAAAGTCAACTAAAATGCCGGGAACAATGGGCTAGTAACCCCTTTTCCTGTATAGATTTACTAAAAAGAAAAAGAAGAAAACCCTCAAAGTGGGTTGTTTGAATGTGCGTGGATGCTGTGCAAATGATAAGAAAGAGATGATTGTAGATGTTATGAATGAAAAGAAGCTGGATGTCCTGGCTTTAAGGTAGACAAAGCTGAAGGGGGTAGGAGAGTTTCAGTGGGGAGAAATAAATGGGATTAGGTCAGGGGTTTCAAATAGAGTTAGAGCTAAAAAAGGAGTGGCAATAATGTTGAATAATCAGTTATGGCAGGTAAAGAGGGAATATAAATGTATAAATTCAAGGATTATGTGGATTAAAATAAAGGTTGGATGTGAAAAGTGGGTTATAGTAAGTGTTTATGCACCTGGGAAGAGAGAAATGTAGGGAGGAGAGATTTTGGAAATGTTGAGTGAGTGTGTGGGAGTTTGAACCAAGTGAGAGTAATTGTGGTTGGGGATCTTAATGCTAAAGTGGGTAAAAATGTTGTGGAGGGAGTAGTAGGTAAATTTGGGGTGCCAGGGGTTAATGTAAATGGGGAACCATTAATTGAGCTATGTGTAGAAAGAGGTTTGGTAATAAGTAATACATATTTTATGAAAAAGAGGATAAATAAATATACAAGGTATGATATAGCACGTAAGGAAAGTAGTTTGTTGGATTATGTATTGGTGGATAAAAGGTTGATGGGTAGGCTTCAGGATGTACATGTTTATAGAGGGGCAACGGATATATTGAATCATTATTTGGTTGTAGCTACAGTTAGAGTAAAAGGTAGATGGGACAAAAAGAAAATGGCAACAGCAAGTAAGAGAGAGGTAAAAGTGTATAAACTAAGGGAGGAGGAAGTTAGGGTGAGATATAAGCAACTATTGGCAGAAAGGTGGGCTATTGCAAGTATGAGTAGTGGGGGGGTTGAAGAGAGTTGGGATAGTTTTAAAAATGCAGTATTAGAATGTAGGGCAGAAGTTTGTGGCTATAGGAGGGTGGGTGCAGGAGGAAAGAGGAGTGAGTGGTGGAATGAAGAAGTAAAGGGTGTGATAAAAGAGAAAAAGGTAGCTTATGAGAGGTTTTTACAAAACAGATGTGTTAATAGAAGAGCAGAGTATATGGAGAGTAAAAGAAAGGTAAAGAGAGTGGTGAGAGTGTGCAAAAGAAGAGTAGATGAAAGAATGGGAGAGGCTCTGTCAAGAAATTTTGCTGAAAACAAGAAAAAAATTTGGAATAAGATAAACAAGGTAAGAAAGCCTAGAGAACGAATTGATTTGTCAGTTAAAAACAGAGTAGGGGAGTTAGTAGATGGGGAGCTGGATGTTAGTTACCATTTTGTCCTAGGCACATTTCGATTAGACACTAGGCCTGTTGTATATGTGTGTGTGTGTGTGTGTGTAACGAAACACTTCGAAATGTTTCGGCCCCGCAGGGAATTGAACCCGGGCCCTCCGTGCGTGAAGCAAGAGCCAATCCCTAGGTACCTTCCCCTCTTTCATACATTTCTTCTTTCAACACGTCGGCCATTTCCCACCGAGGCAGGGTGGCCCAAAAGGAAAAGCAGTTTCTCCTTTTACATTTAGTTATATATACAGAAGAAGGGTTACTAGCCCTTGCTCCCAGCATTTTTGTCGCCTCTTACGACACGCATGGCTTATGGAGGAAGAATTCTATTCCACTTCCCCATGGAGATAAGAGGAAATAAGAACAAGAACTAGTAAAAAATTAGAAGAAAACCCAGAGGGGTGTATGTATATATGCTTGTACATGCATGTGTAGTGTGACCTAAGTGTAAGGAAAAGTAGTAAGACATACCTGAAATCTTGCATGTTTATGAGACAGAAAAAAGACACCAGCAATTCTACGATCATGTAAAACAATTACAGGCTTTCGTTTTACACTAACTTGGCAGGACGGTAGTACCTCTCTGGGTAGTTGCTGTCTACCAGTCTACTACCTTGATCATGTATGTCACACTAGTTTGGCAGGATGGTAGTACCTCCCTGGGAGGTTGCTATTTACCAGTCTACTACCTAGGTCATGTATTTTTCTAACCTAAATTTGAAGCTACTCTATTTCCAAACCAATGCTTTCCTATATCCTTTCTAAATCTAAACTTACCCAATTTGAATCCATTATTTCAAGTTCTTTCTTGAAGGAATATCCTCAGGACCTTGTTTATATCTCTCTTGTTTATGCCCATCTTCCATTTATACATTCAATCATGTTTTCCCTCATTCTTTGTCTTACAAGAGAATGTTGTTTAAGGGATTTTAATCTTTCTTTGTATGGAATATTTCTTATTCAGTGGATTAATTTCATCATTCTTCTCTGAATGTTTCCTAACAATTTATATCCATTCTGTAGTATGGAGACTAGAACTTAACTGCATAATCTAAGTGAGGCCTTACTAATGATGTGGAGAATGTGTATAACCTCAGAACTCCTGTTGTTAATACTTAACATAAATTTCAGTAATCTGTTTGCCTTATTACATACGCTTAGGCAGTGCTGTCTTGGCTTCACGTTGTTGCTTAACATAACTCCCAAGTCCTTTTCATGTTCTGTATAGCCACATTCTATAAAAAAAAAAAAAAAAAAAAAAAAAAAAAAAAAAAAAAAAAAAAAAAAAAAAAAAAAAAAAAAAAAAAAAAAAAAAAAAAAAAAAAAAAAAAAAAAAAAAAAAAAAAAAAAAAAAAAAAAAAAAAAAAAAAAAAAAAAAAAAAAAAAAAAAAAAAAAAAAAAAAAAAAAAAAAAAAAAAAAAAAAAAAAAAAAAAAAAAAAAAAAAAAAAAAAAAAAAAAAAAAAAAAAAAAAAAAAAAAAAAAAAAAAAAAAAAAAAAAAAAAAAAAAAAAAAAAAAAAAAAAAAAAAAAAAAAAAAAAAAAAAAAAAAAAAAAAAAAAAAAAAAAAAAAAAAAAAAAAAAAAAAAAAAAAAAAAAAAAAAAAAAAAAAAAAAAAAAAAAAAAAAAAAAAAAAAAAAAAAAAAAAAAAAAAAAAAAAAAAAAAAAAAAAAAAAAAAAAAAAAAAAAAAAAAAAAAAAAAAAAAAAAAAAAAAGGGGGGGGGGGGGGGGGGGGGGGGGGGGGGGGGGGGGGGGGGGGGGGGGGGGGGGGGGGGGGGGGGGGGGGGGGGGGGGGGGGGGGGGGGGGGGGGGGGGGGGGGGGGGGGGGGGGGGGGGGGGGGGGGGGGGGGGGGGGGGGGGGGGGGGGGGGGGGGGGGGGGGGGGGGGGGGGGGGGGGGGGGGGGGGGGGGGGGGGGGGGGGGGGGGGGGGGGGGGGGGGGGGGGGGGGGGGGGGGGGGGGGAGTAAAGCAATAACAAAGAACTACAGACCAATTGCGCTAACGTCCATATCATAAAAATCTTTGAAAGGGTTCTAAGAAGCAAGATCGCCACCCATCTTGATACCCATCATTGCACAACCCAGGACAGCATGGGTTTAGAGCAGGCGCTCCTGTCTGTCCCAACTACTGGACCACTACGACAAGGTCTGGATGCTCTAAAAAGATAAACAGAATGCAGATGTTATATACACAGATTTTGCAAAAGCCTTTGACAAGTGTGACCATGGTGTAATAGCACACAAAATGCGTGATAAAGGAATAACAGGAAAAAGTTGGTAGATGGATCTATATTTCTAACACATAGAACACAAAAGAGTAGTAGTCAACAGAGTAAAGTCTGAGGCAGCTACTGTGAAAAGCTCTGTTCCAAGGCACAGTACTTGCTCCATCCTATTCCTCATCCTCATATCAGACATTGACAGGGATATAAGCCACAGTGCTGTGTCTTCCTTTGCAGATGACACCCGAATCTGTATGACAGTGTCCACCGTTGAAGACACTGCAAGACTCAAGCAGACATAAACCAAATCTTTAAATGGGCTGCAGAAAACAATATGAAGTTCAATGATGAGAAATTTCAATTACTCAGATACGGAAAACGTGAAGAAATTAAAATCTCATCGAGTACAAAACTAATTCCAACCACACAATAGAGCGAAAAACTAATGTCAAAGACCTGGGAGTGATCATGTCAGAGGATCTCACCTTCAAGGACCATAACAATGTAGCAATTGCATCTGCTCGAAAAATGACAGGATGGATAATGAGAACCTTCAAAACCAGGGATGCCAAGCCCATGTTGACACTTTACAGATCGCTTGTTCTATCTAGGCTGGAATATTGCTGCACACTAACTGCACCTTTCAAGGCGGGTGAAATGCTGACCTTGAAAATGTGCAGAGAACCTTCACCGCACGCATAAGTGCGATAAACCACCTCAACTACTGGGAACGCTTGAAGTTCCTAAGCCTGTACTCTCTAGAACGCAGGCGGGAGAGATGCATTATTATATACACATGGAAAATTCTCGAGGCTTAGTACCAAACTTGCACACAAAAATCACTCCTACGAAAGCAAAAGACTCGGCAGGCGATGTAACATCCCCAATGAAGAGCAGGGTGCCACTAGCACGTTGAGGACAACACAATAAGTGTGAGGGGCCCAAGATTGTTCAACTGCCTCCCAGATACATCAGGGGATTACCAACAAGCCCCTGGCTGTCTTAAGCTAGATTGACAGGCACCTCAAGTGGGGTACCTGATCAGCCGGGCTGTGGTTCGACGTTGGACTGCGTGGGAGCAGTAACAGCCTGGTTGATCAGGCTCTGGTCCAACAGGAGGCCTGGTCACAGACCGGTCCAGGGGCGTGACCCCTGGAATTCCTCCAGGTAGACTCCAGGTAACCCGGACACGGAAATGTCGCAGTAAGAAACCCTTTAAAGGGAAAAAATGGTAGATTCCCCGGAGGCCTAAGGATTGGGCCTGGGTCAAGATATTATACTTCCAAGTTGTGTCATAAGCCTTCCAAGATCGAAAATGGCAATAACCGAGTGGTTATTGGCAAAGGCATTACGAATATACAGAGGCCCCTCATTTACACGGTAGTTAGTTCCTGAAAACGTCGTGTTAGCTAAAATCGTGTTAGATAATTAAAAGAACTTATGGGAAAAATGGGGTTACGCCTGAGAGTCCCCAAAAAAAAACAAGTTTTTTTTAGACCAACAGATTTTACAAATATAAAAGAGAATATGTAATTGTAGTTCATTATCGTGATGTATTATGTTGTTTTTACTGCTTAAGACTACAAATGTAACAGAAAAATAGTATTTACCTTAAATTGGGGTTGATGTTTGTGGATGATTGTGAAGAGAGTGGAGATTATGTGTCCCACTGGGCTGAGGTGGATAGTAGAGACTGGAACTGAAGTCGATGGTTGTACTGAGGTTCAACTTTAATAAAGTCATTCAGTAAGTCAGTCCTTCAAAATAAGTCAGTCAAGTCATTCAGTAAGTCAGCCCATTCAGAAGTAGTTAAGTCATTTAGTAAGTCAGTCAGTCAAGTCATTCAGTAAGTCAGTCAAGACATTCAGTAAGTCAGTCAAGACATTCAGTAAGTCAGTCAAGACATTCAGTAAGTCAGTCAAGTCTTCAGTAAGTCAGTCAGTCAAGTCATTCAGTAAAGTCAGTCAAGTCATTCAGTAAGTCAGTCAGTCAAGTCATTCAGTAAGTCAGTCAGTCAAGTCATTCAGTAAGTCAGTCAAGTCATTCAGTAAGTCAGTCAAGTCATTCATTAAGTCAGTCAAGTCATTCAGTAGTCAGTCAAACATTCAGTAAGTCAGTCAAGAATTCAGTAAGTTAGTCAAGACATTCAGTAAGTCAGTCAAGACATTCAGTAAGTCAGTCAAACATTCATTAAGTCAGTCAAGACATTCAGTAAGTCAGTCAAGACATTCAGTAAGTCAGTCAAGACATTCAGTAAGTCAGTCAGTCAAGTCATTCAGAATGTCGTCTTCATTGGTCATGTCATTCGTGTCGTAAGACATTCAAAGTCAGTCAAGACATTCAGTAAGTCAAACATTAGAAGTCATAAACATTCTTAAGTCAGTAAAAAATTCAGTAAGTCATAAGACATTATAATTAAGACATTTAGTGTCAGTCAAGACATTCAGGTCAGTAGCGTCATTCAGTGCGCAAGTCATTCATTAAGTCAGTCGTCATTCAGTAAGTCGTAAACATTATAAGTGTCAAGACATTCAGTAAGTCAGTCAAACATTAGTAAGTAAAACTTTTTAGAAGCAGTCAAACATTCAGTAAGTCAGCGTATTCAGTCAGCAAGCATTCAAAATGTCCAGTCAGTCAAAGGGGTTTGTCACACAAACTTTTGTAAAAGAACCTTCATTACAACGGTTTGTCTTGTCAAAAACTTTTTTTTTTGTTCTAAGACTTAATAAATGTTAAACATTTTCTTTTCCACTTTGAAACACTTGTATGCCTACTTGACATGATTTTAAAAATCGAATAAAAATTTTAAAATCAAAAAACAATTTACTTTATTCTTGAAAACACGCTGGTTTTGGCGCGATGGAATCGAAGCTGGGAAGTGGGGGTTTTGGGGGGGGGATGGGGGCGGGGGCTTCCCCGCTGTTCCCCGCCGGGGGGGGGGGGTTTTTTTTTTCCTGCAAACTTAATTTTTCAGGTAAAAGATACAGTTACAAAAATTATAAACCCAAAAACAGCATATGGGAAAACCCCCCGGGAAAACCCCCAAAATTTTGGGGTTTTCCTGGGGGTTTTGGGGAAAAATTTTTGGGTTTTCCTGGGGTTTTAGGATAACACTTTGGGTTATCCTGGGGTTCCCCCGGGGTAACACTTTGGGTTACCCCCGGGTTCTCTAGGATAACATTTTGGGGAAAACCCGGGAAAAAAAATTTTTTTCCCCAAAGCATGGGGTTTCCCTTTTAAAAAACCATGGGCTTCCTTTTGAAATCCCCGATGCACCCCCCAAAAAGGGGGGGAAGGGAAAAAAGGACCCCTTTCCCGTTTTGGGAACCCCGGGGTTTTTTTTCTTTGCTGACTGATAAAGGGTTCAGTTGGCATTTTTTCCAGCACTTGCCCTTCATTTTTAAAAAACACTTGTTGTGGCTCATACCCCCCCTTTTAGTACCCCCCCCACTGACTCAAGGGTTTTAAACCCCCCGGGGCGACCGCGGGAAAAAAATTTTTTCCCCCCAGCGAATCGCAAAAATTTTGGGTTTACGCCGGGTTAGATAAAAAGGGCCCCAAACCTTAAACCCTTACCCCAAAACCCCAAATAAAGTGGGCAAAATGAGGGTCTACTGTTTTTCCGGCAAAAAAGGGGTCAATGGCAAAAGGGCCCTTACAAAAGCCATATTGACTAGTGGAGAGACTACTATGAGTTTTTTAAATACCACATAAAACGTTTTTTAACTGGACATTCCATCATTCAAACTCCCTGGTAAGGCGTTTTGGACGGAGTGGGGTATCATGTCCCACCCCCGGGTTTTTTGGGGGAGAACAATAGCAGTTTTACAGTTGGGGAAAACCCCTTTTTGGACCAAAAGTTTAAAAAGGTCGTAATGGGACAGTAAGAGCAGACTGGTGTAAATGCTGTAGCATACGAATATGTATGCCTTTCCCAGCTGCCTGGGTCGGGGAAGCAGAAAGTGTTGCCTCCAGTTCTTTAAGGGTAAAAAAGGGGGATAATAAGATTCTTTCTGAGAGAAGAAAAAAAAAAGGGCTTTAACTAGCTGGCAGATTTAGAAGAAAAGGGGAAAAAAGGGGGGGAAAATGGGGCCCCCGAGAAATGGGAAAATGATTACCATTTAGTGGCCGGGGAAAAAGGGGGTATTACCCGGGAACCCGGGAAAAAAAGGAGCCGGGGGGGGGGAGAAAAATTTCCACTTAATTTTTCCCCCCTTTTTTCCAGACTGCACTCATTGAGGAAACCAAGTGACCGGGAAAAATATACCACTTATTGGGGGTAAAGGGGGGGGAAAAAATTGGGGGAAAAAATGAACATAGAGTTTTTAGTATGGAACACCAGGCCCCCTAAGAAGAGCACTTTCGTTAAAGGTTCTATCGGAAAAAAAAACCGATGAATATAACAAATCATAGCCTGAAAAGGGCCGGATAACAGAGGATTGCAATTTGGTTCTTGGGGAAAAGACACCAACAGGGAAAAAAAAGGGGGAAAAAAACACCTGAAGCTTCCCCCCGGGGGACCCCTGAGGCCTCGGATATTCCACTGCAAATAAGCCATGATTTATATAGAGAAAGATAAAGGGAAATTTGGGGGTTTCTATGGACTAGAGTTTAAAAAAAAACATGTGGAGGCAGGGAAAAAACCGAATCAGAGGAATGGGGCCCGGGAAGGAAAAGGGGGTTGACGGGGGAAGAGGGGGGAGGAAACACAAGGTGTAGCGGTGTCCCCCCCCAAAGTTCCAGACTCTGCAAAAAAAATTTGTGATAGCTTCCAGATTTTCAGAAGACAAAAAAAGCAGGGGAAAAAGGGACTACATTAGAAATGGAAAGAGTGAGCTACCATCGGGGGGACTATAACGTACTAAAAAAGGGGGAAGGAGAGGAAGAGGAAACGGGAAGGGGGGTTTTGGGGGGGGGACAGGAG
>WNWK01030846.1:0-23175 GCA_009830355.1 Cherax destructor
AAATGCCACATATAACAGGGCTCCCTCCCTTCTTCCTAATGATGTCTATTGCTGCCTTATACCTACTAACTAAATCCTCACTTCTACGCTTGGATACATCATTGCCTCCAGCACTGAGGCAGATAATAGGATTGATCCCATTACCATGCATGATGTTGTCAAGTTGGCTAACAATGTCTTCCATTCCAGCCCCAGGAAAGCAAACCCTCTGTCTCCTACTCCTATCTGTCAAGCAGAAGGCCCTATCCATATATCTAACTTGGCTATCCCCAACAACAACAATGTTTTTACCTTCCTTGGTGCCGTTCGTCGTGACGTTCCCAGTAGTCGACTCACATTCATCTGGTAGCACAGAAAAGGAGTTCGAAGTTTCCACAGCAGTCTCTTTCTTCTTCGTCGTTACTACCTCTCCATTCGTCTTCTTGATCTTCAACTTCGTCCCATGCTGTCCGGCCACTGCCCAGGTTCCCTTCTTGACCTGAGGACTCACAACAGGAGGACTACTACGAATCCTCTTGTTTTCCTCCGTCAATCGCCGTATCTCAAGCTTCGCTACCCTCAATTCCTCCTTAAGCTGCTGGTAAAGTTGCTCAATAGGGGGCATCTTGATTCAGTCCACAGGGAGTACACTAGACACGTCTTCACTGAGCTAAGAACAGGTCACCACCTGTGATCTCTATCACTATACACTCACGACATGACAAGTGTGATTCCTATGACTATACACTCACGACATGAGAGGTGTGATCTCTATCACTATACACTCGCGACATGACAGGTGTGATCTCTATCACTATACACTCACGACATGACAGGTGTGAGCTCTGTCACTATACTCTTGCGACATCGCAGGTGTGAGCTCTATTACTAAACACTCACGATGTGAGAGGTGTTTACCTGGAGTTTACCTGGAGAGAGTTCCAGGGGTCAACGCCTCTGCGGCCCGGCCTGTGACCAGGCCTCATGTTGGATCAGAGCCTGATCAACCAGGCTGTTACTGCTGGCCGCACGCAGTCCAACGTACGAACCATAGCCTGCCTGGTCAGGCACCGACTTTAGGTGCCTGTCCAGTGCCTGCTTGAAGACAGCCAGGTGTCTATTGGTAATCCCCTTATGTATGCTGGGAGGCAGTTGAACAGTCTTGGGCCCCTGACACTTATTGTGTTGTCTCTCAACGTGCTAGTGGCACCCCTCATTTTCATTGGGGGGATGTTACATCGTCTGCCGAGTCTTTTGCTTTCGTAGGGAGTGACACTCGTGTGCAAGTTTGGTACTAATCCCTCTAGGATTTCCCAAGTGCATATAATGGTGTATCTCTCCCTCCTGCATTCCAGGGAGTACAGGTTTAGGAACTTCAAGCGTTCACAGTGATTGAGGTGGTTTATTGCAGTAATGCGTGCGGTGAAGGTTCTCTGTACATTTTCTAGGTCAGCAATTTCACCTGCCTTGAAAGGTGCAGTTAGTGTGCAGCAATATTCAAGCCTAGATAGAACAAGCGACCTGAAAAGTGTCAACATGGGCTTGACATCCCTGGTTTAAAAGGTTATCATTATCCATCCTGTCATTTTTCTGGCAGATGCGATTGCTACAGTGTTATGGTCCTTGAAGGTGAGATCCTCTGTCATGATCACTCCCAGGTCTTTGACATTATTTTTTCGCTCTATTGTGTGGTTGGAATTTGTTTTATACTCCGATGAGATTTTAATTTCCTCACGTTTTCCATATCGGAGTAATTGAAATTTCTCATCATTGAACTTCATATAATTTTCTGCAGCCCATTTAAAGATTTGGTTGATGTCTGCTTGGAGTCTTGCAGTGTCTTAAATGGTGGACACTGTCATACAGATTCGGGTGTCATTTGCAAAGGAATTCACGGCACTGTGGCTGATATCCATGTCTATGTCCGATATAAGGATGAGGAACAAGATGGGAGCGAGTATTGTGCCTTGTGGAACAGAGCTTTTCACCTTCGCCTCTCAGACTTTACTCTGTTTACTACTACTCTTTGTGTTCTACTTGTTAGGAAATTATAGATCCATCTACCAACTTTTCCTGTTATTCCTTTATCACGCATTTTGTGTGCTATTACACCATGGTCACACTTGTCAAAGGCTTTTGCAAATTCTGTGTATATAACATCTGCATTATGTTTGTCCTATAGAGTGGTCTAGTAGGGGTTCAGTAGTTTGGACAGACAGGAGCGGCCTGCTCTAAACCCATGCTGCCCTGGATTGTGTAATTGAGGGTTATCTAGATGAGTGGCGATCTTGCTTCTTAGAACCCTTTCAAAGATTTTTATGATATGGGACGTTAGCGCTATTGGTCTGTAGTTCTTTGCCATTGCTTTACTGCCGCCTTTGTAGAGTGGGGCTATGTCTTTTGTTTTTAGTAACTGCGGGACGACCCCAGTGTCCATGCTCCCTCTCCATAGGATGTTAAAAGCACGTGAAAGAGGCTTCTTCCAGTTCTTGATGAACACTGAGTTCCATGAGTCGGGGCCTGGAGCGGAGTGCATGGGCATGTCATTTATCGCCTTTTCAAAGTCATGTGGCGTCAGGGTAATGTCAGAGAGGCTTGCTCTCTACCAGGTTCTGTGGCACTCTCATAAAAAAATCATTTACGTCTTCACGATATGACAGGTGTGACCTATATCACTATACACTCGCGACATGACATGTGTGATCTCTATCACTTTACACTTACGACATGACAGGTGTGATCTCAATCACTATGCACCCACGACCTGACATGTGTGATCTCTATCACTATACACTCACAACATGACTGGTGTGATGTCTATCACTATACACTCGTGACATGACAGGTAGCATCTCTATCACTATACACTTACGACATGACAGGTGTGATCTCTATCACTATACACTCACGACATGACAGTTGTGATAATTATCACTGTACACTAACGACATGACAAGTGTGATCTATATCACAATACACTCACGACATGACAGGTGTGATCTCTATAACTATACACTCACGACATGACAGTTGTGATAATTATCACTGTACACTCACGACATGACAGGTGTGATCTCTATCATTATGCCCACGACATGACAGGTGTGATCTTTATCACTGTACACTCACGACATGGCAGGTGTGATCTCTATCACTATAGACTCGCGACATGACAGGTGTGATCTCTATCACTATAGACTCGCGACATGACAGTTGTGATCTCTATCACTATATACTCACGACATGACACGTGTGATCTCTATCACTATAGACTCGCGACATGACAGGTGTGATCTCTATCACTATACACTCGCGACATGACAGGTGTGATCTCTATCACTATACACTCACGACATGACAGGTGTGATCTCTATCACTATACACTCACGACATGACAGGTGTGATCTCTATCACTATACACTCACGACATGACAGGTGTGATCTCTATCACTATACACTCGCGACATGACAGGTGTGATCTCTATCACTATACACTCACGACATGACAGGTGTGATCTCTATCACTATACACTCACGACATGACAGTTGTGATATCTATCACTGTACACTCACGACATGACAGTTGTGATCTCTATCAATGTACACTCACGACATGACAGTTGTGATCTCTACCACTGTACACTCACGACATGACAGGTGTGATCTCTATCACTATACACTCACGACATGACAGGTGTGATCTCTATCACTATACACTCACGACATGACATGTGTGATCTCTATCACTATACACTCGCGACATGACAGGTGTGATCTCTATCACTATACACTCGCGACATGACAGGTGTGATCTCTATCACTATACACTCACGACATGACAGGTGTGATCTCTATCACTATACACTCGCGACATGACAGGTGTGATCTCTATCACTATACACTCACGACATGACAGGTGTGATTCTATCACTATACACTCCGACATGACAGGTGTGATCTCTATCACTATACACTCACGACATGACAGTGTGATCTCTATCACTATACACTCGCGACATGACAGGTGTGATCATCTGTCACTCAAATGCAGTGATTACTCTTCACGACATGACAGTTGTGATCTATCACATTCCTCACGGCATGACAGGTGTGATCTCTGTCACTATACACTCGCGACATGGCAGGTGTGAACTCTACACCAGCGACATGACAGGTGTGATATAATTCTTATACACTCACGACATGACAGGTGTGATCTCTATCACTGTACACTCACGACATGACAGGTGTGATCTCTATCATTATACCCACGGCATGACAGGTGTGATCTCTATCACTGTACACTCACGACATGACAGGTGTGATCTCTATCACTATACACTCACGACATGACAGGTGTGATCTCTATCACTATACACTCACGACATGACAGGTGTGATCTCTATCACTATACACTCACGACATGACAGGTGTGATCTCTATCACTATACACTCACGACATGACAGGTGTGATTCTATCACTATACACTCCGACATGACAGGTGTGATCTCTATCACTATACACTGCGACATGACAGGTGTGATCTCTGCACTATACTCACGGCATGACATGTTTGACCTCTATCACTATATCCTCACGGCATGACAGGTGTTATCTCTATCACTATACACTCGCGACATGACAGGTGTGATCTTTGTCACTATACACTCGCGACATGACAGGTGTGATTCTATCACTATACACCACGACATGACAGGTGTGATCATCTATCACTATACACTCCGACATGACAGGTGTGATCTCTATCACTGTACACTCACGACATGACAGGTGTGATCTCTATCATTATACCTCACGACATGACAGGTGTGATCTCTATCACTATACACTCACGACATGACAGGTGTGATCTCTATCACTATATACTCCGACATGACAGGTGTGATATCTATCACTATACACTCACGACATGACAGGTGTGATCTCTATCACTATACACTCACGACATGACAGGTGTGATCTCTATCACTATACACTCACGACATGACAGTTGTGATCTCTATCACTATACACTCACGACATGACAGGTGTGATCTCTATCACTATACACTCGCGACATGACAGGTGTGATTCTATCACTATACACCCACGACATGACAGGTGTGATCTATGTCACTATACTCTTCCGACATTACAGGTGTGATCATTAAAACTATACACTCACGACATGACATGTGTGATTCTATCACTTACACTCACGACATGACAGGTGTATCTCTATCACTTACACTCACGACATGACAGTTGTGATCTCTATCACTGTACACTCACGACATGACAGGTGTGATCTATCACTATACACTCACGACATGACAGGTGTGATCTCTATCACTATACACTCACGACATGACAGGTGTGATCTCTATCACTATACACTCACGACATGACAGGTGTGATCTCTATCACTATACACTCACGACATGACAGGTGTGAACTCTTTACTATACACTCGCGACATGACAGGTGTGATCTCTATCACTATACACTCCCGACATGACAGGTGTGATCTCTATCACTATACACTCGCGAAATGACAGGTGTGATCTTTATCACTGTACACTCAAGACATGACAGGTGTGATCTCTGTCTCTACGTTCTTGCGACATGACAGGTGTGAGCTCTGCACTCGCGACATGAAAGATGTGATCTCTATCTCTATATACTGACGACATGAGAGGTGTGAGCTCTACACTCCCGACATGACAGGTGTGATCTCTACACTCACGACTTTACAGGTGTGCTCTCTATCACTATACACTCGCGACATGACAGGTGTGCTCTCTATCTCTATACACTCACGACATGACAGGTGTGCTCTCTATCACTATTCACTCGCGATATGACAGGTGTGCTCTTTATCACTTTACACTCGCGACATGACAGGTGTGATCTCTATCACTATACACTCCCGACATGACAGGTGTGATCTCTATCACTATAAACTCGCGAAATGACAGGTGTGATCTCTACACTCACGAATTTACAGGTGTTATCTCTATCACTATACACTCGCGAAATGATAGGTGTTATCTCTACACTCACGACTTTACAGGTGTGCTCTCTATCACTATACACTCGCGACATAACAGTTGTGCTCTCTATCACTATTCACTCGCGATATGACAGGTGTGCTCTTTATCAATTTACACTCGCGACATGACAGGTGTGATCTCTATCACTATACACTCTCGACATGACAGGTGTGATCACTATCACTGTACACTCTCGACATGACAGGTGTGATCACTGTCACTGTACACTCTCGACATGACAGATGTGATCACTATCACCGTACATTCTTGACATGACAGGTGTGTTCCCCGGAGTGTTCCCCGGAGTGTTCCCCACAGTGTTCTCCAGAGTGTTCCCCGGAGTGTTCCCCAGAGTGTTCCCCAGAGTGTTCCCCAGAGTGTTCCCCGGAGTGTTCCCTGGAGTGTTCCCCAAAGTGTTCCCCGGAGTGTTTCCCGGAGTGTTCTCCAGAGTGTTCCCCGGAGTGTTTCCCGGAGTGTTCTCCAGAGTGTTCCCCGAAGTGTTTTCAGGAGTGTTCCCCAGAGTGTTCCCCTTAGTGTTCCCCAGGTGTTCCCCAGAGTGTTCCCTGGGTGTTCCCCGGAGTGTTCCCCGGGTGTTCCCCGGGTGTTCCCCGGGTGTTATTGTTATCGTTACTGCCGTGTCTGTTGTGGTCTCAGAATAATCGAATAATAATTTGAGTCAAGCAAATAAATTTAATTAAAGGAGAGTTTTAGTAAGATAACGTTCTTAAAATACTTTTAATTGATAATGTTAAGTAAATATAGTCTTACAAAACTAATGATGTAATAATTATTACGAAACTAACTAAAATCACTGTTGGTACTTCATTGTAGGGACGAAGAGACAAATTTTGTCTGGTTGACAACCGGCAAGTGAGAAAACTCTTACGTAGACACGTCATCTCTTACATAATCTCTCTATCAACATACATTATTGTCCTCTACGTATTCACTATAAAACTAATATTTTACACATGTCCGAGGTAAGGAAAGCTAACGAAATATAACAGTTGTACTATTAGTGACTAGATATAGCCACCTGAACCTACGCAATGTTCACAATAGTATTATTGTAAGTCATACACATTGTATCATGAAGTTCTTTTTTTTTCGTAATTTACAATAACAGTCATAATAGCCACATTTGGGTAATACCAAGAACCTTGTCAACTTGTGTTGCCAGATTCCATTATCCCGGTGAAGATATTGGTAAACATTCCACCATGACTTGAATAATTATGGAATCTTTTCCGTTTCGTAGATCATTGATGACTGAATAGAATTCAACACTGTCTTTCACTTTCGTTGAAAATGTTATAAGTGGATCATGTGAGGATGCGATTATGTCCATTAGAGATTATTTCTTAGAGATTATTGCTAGGTAGAGTTAAACTCAGTGTTGTACACAACTGGAGATGTACTTTGATGAAGTAATAAATAGATAGAGCTAAGTCTTGGTAAAATTACGCTCAAGTGTAGTTATATCCACCTGGAGATTATACAGGGAATTATACAGAAGTGGAGTTATAAGGAAACGGAGTTATACCAAGAAAAGAAGAAAGGAGGAAGGGGGGTTAGAAGGGCAAACACTCATGGAGGAATTTGTGTACATATTAAATCCTTCACCTTTTTGTAGAGAGTGTAGGAGTCCTGCTTCCATTTTCTCACAAGACCACTCTCGAAGATGTAGCTGATGATCTTATCAAAACTGGGTTTGAGAGGAGAGTTCCTCGGGATTCCGACTGCAATGTTGTAGGTGGCGTAACATTCCTGTTGGTGTTGTAAGTAAAGTAACATTCTCTTTGGTGTCACAGATCTTCGTTATATTTATTAGTATATATTGAAATTTGTTACTTAAACAAACTGCTTAGTCTTTTCAGACACAGTTCATCTAGTCATGAGTTATCAAATATAAATTATGCAAATAATTATACATACAAGTGAGAAGAGAAGACACAACTCTTCGGATCTTCCCAAGGAGGAAGAGGAAAGTTGCCGGATGATCAGAAAGAGGAGGTAAATTAAGTGAAGCTGATAGAGAGTGAATAAGCAGACGTAAGTGGCGACGATTAAACAGAAAAGTTCAAATAACATCCGTTACCAACCAGTATGTAAAGGGATCATTAAGGTCATGAAAGCGGACAAAATAACGGAGACAATGGGCATCACGGTGATCTTGCAAAGCCAGGAATGTTCACTTGTGTGTAAAGGCTCTCAACTGGGGAGGAACGAAAAGCATCTAGACACACGTAACTCTTGATAGTGAATGTGATCAAGTTTAGAGAGAGAATGGAGAAGTGGCAAATTGCACCGATGGGCTAAAGAATGAACCTGGTCCAAGATGTTACTAGCGTTTATTACCAAATGCATTACGAATATATATGTCCAGGCAAAGTAAGGAGCCGATAGTGGACCCGCCCTTACGAAAATCGAATTGACGAGGGGAGAGACAATTATACGTTTATAAGTACCACACTGTACTAGACATTCTGACAACTTACAAATTGCACTAATAAGAGTGATGGGTCTATAGTGAGAGGCATCATGGCCCGAATTATCTGGCTGACGAAAAGGTAAAATTAAGGCGGTTTTCCATTAAAGAGGAACAACCCTTCGAGACCAAACAAGAAAACGACGAGCACAGTGGGAAGTAATTATTGAAGCATGCAGATAAGGAGGCCATCAAGTCCAACTGCAGGTGGTCGCCAAATGGAAAGTTTATACTCAAGTTCACGAAGAGTGAAAGTCACATTGTAAGTTTCCTCAATGCAAGAAGAAAAATCCAAATGTTGACTCTGGGAGTTTTGGAGGACGGAAATGAGGGAATAATGTTTAATTTGTGTGGCAGTCTCATATTGGTCTGCAACGTTGACGCCGACAGCCATAAGAGCGGAAGCTGGGTCTGGAGAGTACTAGCTGGGTCTGGAGAGTACTAGCTAGGTCTGGAGAGTACTAGCTGGGTCTGGAGAGTACTAGCTGGGTCTGGAGAGTACTAGCTGGGTCTGGAGAGTACTAGCTGGGTCTGGAGAGTACTAGCTGGGTCTGGAGAGTACTAGCTGGGTCTGGAGAGTACTAGCTGGGTCTGGAGAGTACTAGCTGGGTCTGGAGAGTACTAGCTGGGTCTGGAGAGTACTAGCTGGGTCTGGAGAGTACTAGCTGGGTCTGGAGAGTACTAGCTGGGTCTGGAGAGTACTAGCTGGGTCTGGAGAGTACTAGCTGGGTCTGGAGAGTACTAGCTGGGTCTGGAGAGTACTAGCTGGGTCTGGAGAGTACTAGCTGGGTCTGGAGAGTACTAGCTGGGTCTGGAGAGTACTAGCTGGGTCTGGAGAGTACTAGCTGGGTCTGGAGAGTACTAGCTGGGTCTGGAGAGTACTAGCTGGGTCTGGAGAGTACTAGCTGGGTCTGGAGAGTACTTGCCACTCAACTTCCTTATCCTTTTCCAAACTGCATTAATGGAAGAAGTGGAAGTGACAGTAGAAACGTCTTCTCGCCAACAAGTATTCTTTGCTTCATAAATTGCATGACGGGCAACCGCCCTTACTCGCTTAAAATCTAGGAGTCGATCAGTGGTTCCATTGCAGTGGTATCACCACAAGCTTTGTGTCATTACCACTGTATGAGCACTAGAAGGAAACCACCTAGTTACACATTTGCAAGAATGTCTACCAGAGGTTAAGGGGATTGCAATAGAAGCTTCGAATAAACAGAGTATGTAAAAAATGGTAACAACTTGCCTGAAGACGACATGTGCAATATTTGGCTATCTTTATTATGGAAACGTTTCGCTACACAGCTTCATCAGTCCAATACAAAGAAGAATGGTGACAATCAGAAGTTTGAGGTAATCAGTCCCTTAGCCTGGAGTCGATGTAATCAGTCCATCGGTCTTGATAAGAATGCAGTATATGCGCGAGAGGGCTAATGATAAAGCCATGGTGTAGAGCAACGTTTCCATAAATTAAAAACTTATCGTTCTCTAAACCACTTATCTACATGCCTGTCAGACACAGCAACATTTTGGGATCATAATACACGGGTTCAACAATTACCTAAATCTATAGGCATGACCTACTTCCAAGTAGACACGAATCACACTATAATATAGCAGAGTGCAAACAAAACCATAAGCATATGGAATATGGACGTGCACAAGAATCATATTTTCGTTAAATATCTCAAGAGGAAAAAGGATCCAGTGACTGCACTAAGTTATAGCCAGAGATAGCAAGGCCAACAGTATAAAACAATTTTAGTTCCTTTAAACAGACACATACAGGAGAAAACTGAGAGAGTAACATTTAAAGATCCCATCTATTACCCCTGAATCCTCCTATATTCCATTGTAACAAAACCGGAAAGTAGGTGGTGTTTACGGGCTAGGTTGTTCTGTGAACTCGGTGTGTGGCGGTAGCGATAAGTAAGCAAGAAGCGATTTGCTGGAACCATAAGAAGAAAGATTGTGAGAATGTGAAGATCTGAGAGGTGAGTCAAATGTCCATCACCGACTTCGTCTCCTTGATAAACGCCGAAATGTCTTCAATAGTTTCTGCCGATAAATAAGATGTAGGAAGCATGGTGCTAAAGTCAGAAGATGTAGGATAAGTAGATAGTGGAGAGACACTGGTAGTTACCAAAGTAGGAAAATACGAAGAGCGGTTATAGGTATTCTGGGAGTAAAAATCTTAAGAGTGGACATGAGAAGAAGTAGCAGTATGTGGAAGCGGATGGAATTCCACAATTGTTTCTAACCCAATGAAAGGTAAGGGGCTAAACTCAAGAGGAAGGAAAAGTGAAGTGTGTTGGAAAATATTTGTGGGTGGGGAGGATTAGTAAGTGAAAGAGCTTAGAAACTTCGGAGATGTTTTGGACTTTGCAGATGAGGAAGTATGAGATGAAGATTTAGCAAGGGTAAGATGTATAGATGAAGAAACATATGGGGGAGACGATGACGAAGGAAATATAGTAGAAGACGATGAGGAGGAAAAGTCAGAGGAAAGGACTGCATAAGGGATGGACACAGAGGTGTCTCGTTCGAGGTCGCCGAGCATCTCCGTAGAGAGAAGTCGTGAGAGTCTTCCTTGAAGGTGAAGACGAAAGTCTGCCATAGCATAAGAGAAGCCTCTTTCTCTTCAAGACAATGGATTTCTCATTCGCGTATAAAAAGCAAGGCAACGTCGAGAATATGAAGAGTGACTCATTCCACAGTTAAAGGGGAACGATTGATTGATCGGCTGCAGATGGATTGCTATAGTCACTGCAACACAAACTGGATATTGTGCCAGTGATCTGCAATACTTTACCAGGTGGCTAAAGCGCCAGCAATTTTGCACTGCTGGAAGCTCTCGACAGTCAAAGGTCAACTATATTACAACAAGAATGTCTCCGACCACGGGAAGGAAGAACTTAAGTTTATACCTTGAAAACTGGTAGGATTATATTTCATAATTAAATTGCATAAAATCTTGTTGGATTATTGAATGTGGAATCAGAATAGTACCTGGGATAGAACTGAGAGAAGAATGCCTGTATATTTTGACAGATGTATCGTCAATAGTGTGAAGGAGGGAGAAATTGCGAACTTGCTCAGTATTTGGCACAGATACAAATTCGCATTCCACTCTCGGCAGCACGTAAAGGAAACGTTTTGTCCAACATGCATGTAGGGGGGAGAAGCCGGCATCATGGTGAAGATCGAGGGAAGGTCATAGGTATCAAAAGGATCAGCCGGAACTCCGGCACCAGAGTCAGGCAACGAGGTGTTGCCCAAAGGCGGTACCAGGTTCGTGGTAAGGTCCGTGGGAGTGTTGAGTCATTTAAGGGTGCCACTCAGAAAAGAAGGGTCCTGAGGGAAGAAGCAAATCATGGATATTTTTGTCCTTGATGGATTTTTCTATAGAATTTCCTAAATTTGCTTGTAACAGATAAGTGAAATGTAGATATACGTAAATCCAAATGTACAATTGTTAACCCTTTTGGGGCCTAGTGCCTAGGTCTTTAGAGCGGTATGAGTGCTTTTCTGACAAAACTCATTTTTTAGCTAAAATACTTAGATTATCAAACTTTTAAATAGAATTTCTAAACTTTTAATTTTTCTTCCCCCCCAAAAAAAGGCATGGAGGGGGAAAAGAATATGCAATAACTTTAAAAACACTTGAAATTTTGGAAAGTTTCCAGACATAATAGAGAGACGTGCTTATGGAGAATGTAAGCCGGGTGGGGCACACCGTCCCACCGCTATCACCATTTATAACGATAGTTATTTGGAGTTTTGGAGGCGTGGGAATGCAATGATAAGGCTTCGGAGGCTTCTTACTGTATTTGTAATAAAGGGTGAGCGCACAGGCTGCGTGTTCTGTGGCCATGGCCCGGGTGGGCCATGCCCTGCGAGAGAGAGAGGAGTTAGGCCTTGTTGTCTGAGTGAAGGCCGCTGCGTTAGTGAGAATTGGCCAGGGCGAGTCTGGTAGACGTGGGTACGCCTAGTAGGCTTGCCCTTTGGCGGAAACTATGAAAACTAGCATGGCACGAAATATGAACTCAGCTGGCAGACAGCATGGCTGTCTACAATAATTTGAAATCACCGTATTAGCGGAACGCCGTGAATATATATATATATATATATATATATATATATATATATTATAGGATGGGGTCCACCTCTGGTACAAATTGTGGGACCCATAGCCTCGGAGAAGTGGATAAAAAGGCTTCAAGGAAGAATATTTGGATTTCTTCCTGATGCCATTTGAATATTCCACTTCTCCTACCACCCCATCTTTTAATTTTTTTTACCAATAGGTATGTTTTATTACATAATATGGTACAAAAGATTTGAGAGATACATTGTATATATATATATATATATATATATATATATATATATATATATATATATATATATATATATATATATATATATATGTCGTGCCGATTAGGTAAAACTGGTCAATTAGCAAGAACTCATCTAAAATTAAGTTATTTCTAAAATTTTATCTTATACGTTTAAAGATATATTTTTTTCATTTATGTTAATGTAAGAATTTATAATTTTGTACCAAGAGAAACTTTGAAAACCTACCTAACCTTATTACAACAAGCGCAATTTAATTTAGCCTAACCCAACTAAATATATTTTAGATGCGTTAACATTAATTTAATAATAAACAAACACAATGAAATATATTTTTTTCGTTATGTTAATAATGATTTTGGCGAAATTATTGCATACACAAATTTTCACTTGTCTTATATGGCAAGGTGAGCGTTGCTATTTAAGCCAAAATCGCAAGTTTTACCTAATCGCACACACACACGACACATGGATTCTGCTAGTTGACTCTGCCCAGTGCGGTCACAGCAGCTCTGACTTCCTTCAGTCTCCCTACGATCCCCGTTGGGGAGGGGAATTTCTACCTTCATCACGATGAGCTACGCAAATCGTGTCAAGATCAAACCCAACAGTGGCACTGTGAATGATTCATCCAAACTTGCTCTAGCAGTTGCTGTTAAGAGCGTGCTACAGGTGAAGTTCAACACCATATTGACCCTAAAAGAAGCATTTATTGTTGTCTGCAACGATGATGAAGATGCAGAGAAGCTACTCACTACAACAGCCACCACCACTCTCTCTGAACGAGGATTTACTGTCATGTCATCTCCAGCTCTCAGGGCAAGAAGAACAGTTTTCCTTAAAAAACTAGATAAGCTTCTTACAGTTCAACCTATCGACGAACTCAAGACATCCATTGAAGATCAAAACTCATGGGCCACAGTGGAGAGCATCATGAAAATACCTATAGCTTCCTCCATGCTCAAGGTTACGTTTACCGACGTCAACATGGCTGCCACTGCATTAGCCGACGGACTGGCTGTATATTATTACTTTGTCAGCCCCACCTGCATCGAGGCAGAGAGATTTCACTACATTTCTCACTGTTGGACCTGTTACTCGTATTCACACAACACCAGCGACTGTCCTGTGAAGGAAAAGAAGTTTTGCACTACATGTAGTGGTGAAGGACATGATTTTAGATCATGCACCGCCGCTGCTCCACCAACACCATCTTGCCTCAACTGTAAAAGCAACGACCATCACACACTTGCTGCTAAGTGTCCCACTCGTAAAGACATTCTGAAGAAGACCCAAGAAGCAGCACAGAAAAAGTCATCTTCAAAATCTCCCACCTATGCTGCAATTACAAAATTACAAGCTACCACAACTAAAATTCTCCAAGCCTCCACGCAACCTACAACTACCAGCATCGCACCTGCCAGTGACCCTACCACCATCTACTACTGCATGGTCTATGCTCATATGCAGAATGCTGCTGTTCCTGGGACGTTCAACTCCTCCATCAACGAACTCTTCAAATTAAACAACATGCCAGAGTTCAAATTTCCAGATTCTCCACCATCTTCTGTGATACTCAACAATTCCCAGCATATTGAAGACATTATTTTACCTGCTGATGACTCAGCTGAAGCCACACCACCACCACCAGCTACTACTGACGTCACGCCTACAACAACCAATGAGAGCTCACCACCACCACACACCCCTACCGAGAACCAATCAGCTGCCTCCTTGCCAGTCTCGCCACAACCACCTCCCACCAATGAGAAGCCTTCATCTCCTACTCCCTCGAACCAATCAGAGACTTCGTCTTCCAGCCCTGCCACTCCAACACTTCCACCATGCACCATGTTTGGTGTAAGATTCTTTACTACTCGACAAGTTCCCTCAACAATGATGCCTGCTGACCTTACTCAACATCTCCAAGATGGAACTGTTAAATTCAGATGTAATACTACAACACTCCAGACCCTTGACAACATTATAAGAGACCTTCAACATCCTAACTTCCAACGTCTAATTAAAGTAAAACACATCTCACAACGACAGTTCACCTTGCTGGTGAATGGAACGTTTCAGTGATTTCTCCAACACATCACTGTAATGTGACTGCCTTCTCGACCTTGCCTGCCTTCTGGGACTCTGCTATCTACGTCTGGCAGCCGCCTGCAGTCCACCCGCCTCATCAGCTGTTCCAACTCGCTCCAGCGTCACCCACACCGATCAACAACGCTGCAGTTTCTCTGCACACGTCGCCCAGAGTGGACGTGCCACTCACCTGTATATTCCCTCCTCCTACCCTTACCCAACCTTTTCCCATATTTCTATCCTTACCCACCCTTCTTCCATCCCAGCTTACCGACGCTCAGGTCATCAGTACCAGTACCTAATCGGCACGACATATATATATATATATATATATATATATATATGCAAAACAATCGCAGACAAGGTGATCTTAACAATGCAAGACAAGCCACGGGGGGTGGAAATCTTTAGCTCATGCACTTTCACACTTCTCAGTGCATCATCAGGAGCTGTGCAATGTTGGAAAGGCAACAACAGTATGGTAGTGTGGAGGCACCGACCGGTCTCTGTCTGAGTGAGGTAAGCACGATGCTAACCACACTCCGCCTCCCCCCACACCCCACCCCATATGGAATCGGGTGTGGTAGGCCTAACAGTTTGCAGATGGGAACAGGTCATGTGACTTAAAAAGTTACATTACAATAGTGAATCATTACATACCTTCATTGACAACCTTCTAACTAATGAAATAGAGGGGAAAATCCCTCATTTGTCAGCCGTGTCAAAGAACCTTCCAGAATATCAACTATCATCCGCTAATGTCATTATTATTATCATCATTATTATAATGGTTCAGTGGATGTGAGGTTGTCATCCGGGACTGCTTGTTTGCTGGCGTGAAAGGAAGGATACGAAGCGAGTTCCATGAACCATCAGCACCACCTGCCACTCCGAGGAGAGTTCTTGGAGGCAGAGTGGCATATACAGCCTATTTTTCTTTCTCATCGGAACTGGTGTGCCCCACCCGGCTTACATTCTCCATAAGCACGTCTCTCTATTATGTCTGGAAACTTTCCAAAATTTCAAGTGTTTTTAAAGTTATTGCATATTTTATATGTACTCTGATAATTATACTTATGTGTACCTGTGCCTAAATATACTTACACACTGTGCTGGTACATATTAAAATCACTAAGTGTCCCTCTAGATTTAACGCCGTAGTAATAATACTAATACGTAATAATAATCACTCTTGGGCACATTAAATGTCTTATTTTACATTAATATAGACATTTTCATTAATCTATGATATTTTCTTCAAAATTATATAAGAAACACGTTACATAGCATATAAACATGATGCGCTGGGTCTTGACAAAGATAGCAGCAACAACTACTGATCCTATATTTTGCAATCCCCTGGGCCGATCCAAACTCCAGTGATGGCTTAATTGCAAGAACTGTTGCAACAACATATAAGGAACCTATAGTGACAAGAAAACTGACGGTGACGACAGCCAAATGTACCAAATATGACCAAAAGAGGAGACAGCATTCAAATACCAGACCCGCTACCAAACGTACAACCAGACAAGCAACGTTTTCCACTACACTGAAGTAACTGACCTCCATATCAACTGCACAGTGTTCAATGGGAAGTCAACATAAGGAAAAACCTAATCAATAAAACTCCAAGGAAACTGACGGGTCTGTAGTGTAGGGTAGTGACTTTTTTTCCACCAGTGCCAAGTGAGGGAAGTCAGTGATCATTTAAATATGGCTGACTGGCATTTAAACACCAGCTACTACCAGACGTGCAACTAGCGAAGCGAAGTTCTCAACTATACTTCACCACCATTATATCAACTGCACCAGTGTTAATGGGAGGGAAACTCAAGATAAACCGCCGAATCTACAAAACAAACTGCAAGGAAACTGTCAGGTTATAGCGGCGGTTCTTTCCCTCAGTACCAAATGCGGGAAGGAAGTGGATTAGTTAAACAACCAAGGATATTTTTTCAATAGTTGACAGTAATAGTAAGTGTATTCAGGAATACACAAATACAGTTACATAGATTATCATACATAGCAGCATATGTGTAGAAAACATAGGATAACCCAAAACAGTCAAACAGTGACTTATTTCCATTGGGGTCTTTTTAATACCTTAATATTATACACTGTAGGAGATATATGTTATTATACTATAAAGCATATATACTAGGAATAAGGTAAAAAGAGTTATTTACATATACATGTGTGTTAGCTAAAAAAAAATAAAAAATCATTCTCCTCCCTTTCTGTCGCTACATTCATTAGGTACCTTTTGGTTCTCTTCTTGAACTGGCTCATGCTATGACTGGCTTTGACATGTGCAGACAGTCTGTTCCATTCCTTTATTGCTGTACAATAAAAGGTGTTTGAAGCCTGGCCACTGACTGTGGGTACTACAAAGTGGTGCTCTCTTCCCCTAGTACTATGACTGCTTTGGTTCCCAGCCATGACAAAATTGGCAGCAAGATATTCTGGACACTGTTTGTGAGCAATTTTATAAACTTGATTTAACTAAAGTTGTAATTCATCCTGGCCTACATGTTCTCTTGGGCCCAGGTCCAGGATGAACCTTACCATTTTGTTCTGTGTGATTTGCAGTTAATCTTTCAGTTTTTCTGTCAAGGCAGAGTACCATGAAGAGCAAGCGTAGTCCAAATGACATTGTATAAGGGCTAGACATAGGGTCCTGCGAGCCTCAGTAGGTAGACACTGTGCTTGTCTGTAGAGGAACTTCAGTGTGGCATTCGCTTTCTTTACTACACTGTTCCCTATCATTTCTCCTGACATGCATGGGTCACAGGGGATTCCCAGATATTTTACTGAGGAAAGTGAAGTGATGGATTTCCCATTACACCGGACATTAAAATTATTTACCCTTCTCAGTTTATATTTCGTGTATTCTGTTTCCCGATGTGTAACGATAGTTTGTTGTCTACTAACCATTTGCTGCAGAACTCCAGTTCCAGTGTTAATACATTAGCAATATCTTGTTGGTCTTTACCTGACACTAACAGAGCACTGTCATCCACATACTATCGGCAGTGGCTCTGATTCTGTTTTGTTGATTTTGACCAGTGTACATTAGGAGGGAAACATAGGAGAAAACGCCAAATCTAACGACAAAACTCCAAGGAATCTGTCAAGGTGCAGTGACCGTTTTTTTCCTCAGTGCTTTTAAAAATGGCCGAAACATCAACTCAACGAGGAATAGCAACAACACGACGAGCCCCGCTAAATGGGATTGATGGGACTTTGGACGGACATCGCCATTGATTAAAACTTTTTTACCCTGCCAAGATGGAAATGAGCTGGAAGTGTGATAGGTGAAGCCGGACTGTGAAGTGAGGAGTGAAGTGGGTTTGTGAAGTAAGGGGATAAGTGAGGAGTGAAGGGGGTTTGTGAAATAAAGGGAATAAGTGAAGGGGGTTTGTGTGTGAAGTGATAAAGAGTGAACATGGCTGGCGTTAGAGGGGTACAGGCTGCCATAATTATATTTATCATTATCCTGCAATGCTCTGAAGAAGGAAGTCAGTCAAGGGGACTTGAAAAGGTGAATGAGGTGATAGCTCCCTGGAAAGTGAAAGACCAACATCGGCCATCCTACCAGAAACATAAGTGCCACTATCGCCGCAAGGTATGGCAACAACACATATCCAAACAAAAACAGTGGCGCACAGCTTTTATAGTGGCGCTATTAAGTGGTGACATCCATACTAATCCAGGACCTCAAACTATGGTACAGGTGCAAAACAGGCAGATAAGTGATGGTGATAATGACCGTCTAGTAGCTAGGAATGATAACCTTTACTCTATATGTAATGCAGAGATAGGTCAATGTGAGACAATAGAAACACTCTTATTATCTCAGACACCACCAGACATATGTATATACTGTACTAAGGTACGAAAGAAGAACAGTAAATTTACCGTATGCAAAATGTGTAAGGGGTGGGTGAATAATGGATGTGTTCGAATATGGTAATGGTGCCAGATTTCATTTTGTTTGTAACAAATGCACTTTGGCACAGTTACCCTTTAGCAATGATGACATTGATTTACCTATTTTTAATACAAATGACTCCTTTCCATATATTGATGATTATAATTGTTTTATGAAAACATGCCTTCACTTTATTCATGTCAACGCAAGATCACTTTCTCCAAAATTGGCAGAGATTAGGATTCTAGCTAACAGAACTAGGGCGGCAGTTATATCTATCTCGGAATCCTGGTTGGATGATACGGTGACTGACGACGAGGTCAAAATAGATGGTTACATAATAAAAACGCTTAGATATACTCTGACCATAACATCATAGAAGTTCAAACGAGTATTAACTCAGGGTTAGGGAACTGCGGCACTAATGTTAGAGACGGGATGTTCAGTAAGTTTAATTTTAATAACCATAGAATTGACTGTGAAAGAATAAACCAAGAGCTATCAGACATATCATGGGAATCAGACATGAGCACCCTAAATCCCCACCAGTGCCTAGAGAAGCTGAATACAGAAGCATACAAGGTATGTATGAAACACGTACCATTGAGGAAACCCAGAAGAAGATCAGATATAGAGAGAGAGCGTAGGAGATGGTACAGGAGAAGAAAAAGGGTTACTGAATTGCTGAAAAACACAAATATGTTGCAACAGAGGAGAGATAGCCTTAACCGAGAGATCACTGAATTAGAGCAAAAACTTAAGATGTCATACCTGACAGAAGAAGTACAAAGGGAACAAAGAGCCATACAGGATATTGCAAGAAACCCAAAATATTTCTATTCCTATGCAAAATCCAAGCTAAGAACTACCTGTAGAATTGGGCCATTATTGAGAGGAGATTCGTATACTGACGATGAACAGGAAATGAGTGAAATCCTAAAGGAACAGTATGAGTCAGTGTTCAGCAACCCACTAAATGACAGCAAGGTAGAAAATGCAGAAATATTTTTCACTCCAGCAGAAGGCCGCGCAGACCACATAACCGACATTAGTACAAATCCCATAGATTTCGAAAAAGAAATGGACAACATGCCCACTTACATACCTTGTATGCTTCTGTATTCAGCTTCTCTAGGCACTGGTGGGGATTTAGGGTGCTCATGTCTGATTCCCATGATATGTCTGATAGCTCTTGGTTTATTCTTTCACAGTCAATTCTATGGTTATTAAAATTAAACTTACTGAACATCCCGTCTCTAACATTAGTGCCGCAGTTCCCTAACCCTGAGTTAATACTCGTTTGAACTTCTATGATGTTATGGTCAGAGTATATCTAAGCGTTTTTATTATGTAACCATCTATTTTGACCTCGTCGTCAGTCACCGTATCATCCAACCAGGATTCCGAGATAGATATAACTGCCGCCCTAGTTCTGTTAGCTAGAATCCTAATCTCTGCCAATTTTGGAGAAAGTGATCTTGCGTTGACATGAATAAAGTGAAGGCATGTTTTCATAAAACAATTATAATCATCAATATATGGAAAGGAGTCATTTGTATTAAAAATAGGTAAATCAATGCAAAGTACCATTAGCAAGAGCCCTTAGTATTCTGTGGAGAAAGAGCTTAGATCTAGGTGAAATTCCGGAGGCCTTAAAGAGTGCAGACATAGCTCCTTTGCATAAGGGAGGTAGTAGAGCACTAGCTAAAAATTACAGACCAGTAGCCCTCACTTCTCACATCATAAAAATCTTTGAAAGAGTGATGAGACGGCAGATTACAAAGTTCATGGACCAGCACAACCAACATAACCCGAACCAGCATGGCTTCAGAGCTGGACGATCATGCCTGTCACAGCTGCTGAACCATTATGACAGAATTACGGAGGCATTGGAGGACGACCAAAACGCAGATGTGATTTACACAGATTTTGCAAAGGCGTTTGACAAATGCGATCATGGAGTGATAGCGCACAAAATGAGGGCCAGAGGCATTACTGGGAAGGTAGGCAGATGGATATTTGAGTTCCTAACACACAGAACACAAAAAGTAGTAGTGAACAGGGCACGATCCAGCATCAGCGAGGTCAAAAGCTCAGTACCCCAAGGCACTGTCCTGGCACCTCTGCTGTTTCTCATCCTCATAGCAGACATAGATAAAAACACCCAGCACACTTTTGTATCATCATTTGCAGATGACACTAAAATAAGCATGAAAGTCACTACGGTAGAAGACACTGAAAAATTACAGGAGGACATAAGCAGGGTCTTCCAGTGGGCGGTGGAGAACAACATGACGTTCAATGGTGATAAGTTTCAGCTGCTTAGGTATGGAAAAAATGAAGAACTCAAAATGAACACTATATACAAAACGCAAGAGGGTCACCACATAGAACGAAAGGAACACGTTAAGGGCTTGGGAATAATTATGTCTGCTGATCTGTCTTTTAAAGACCATAACAAGACAAAGATCACAACAGCCAGGAAGATGACGGGGTGGGTATTGAGAACTTTCAAAACAAGGGAAATAATGCCGATGGTGACACTCTTCAAATCGCTAGTGCTCCCCCACTTAGAATACTGCTCTGTGCTGACGGCCCCGTTCAGGGCAGGAGAAATATCAGAGCTGGAACAAATTCAGAGATCGTTTACGGCTCACATTGAGCCATTGAAACATCTAAATTATTGGGAACGCCTTCAAGTCTTGAACATGTACTCATTGGAGCGGAGGAGAGAGAGATACATGATAATATATACTTGGAAAGTACTTGAGGGCCTGGTCCCAAATCTGCACACTGCCATAACAACATACTGGAGTGAGAGATATGGGAGAAAGTGTAAAATAAACCCAGTGAGGAGCAGGGGTGCGGTGGGGACAATACGGGAGTACTGTATTAACGTCCGGGGTCCCAGACTATTCAACATCTTACCAGAAGATATCCGAAACATCGCTGGAACCAGTGTAGAAGCCTTCAAGAGGAAACTGGACAAGTATCTTCATCGGGTGCCAGATCAACCAGGCTGTGATGGATATGTGGGGCAGCGGGCCTCCAACATCAACAGCCTGGTTGACCAGGCAAGCACCAGACGAGCCTGGCCCATGGCCGGGCTCAGAGAGTAGATACTCTCGAAACTCTTCAAAGGTATATCAAAGGTAAAGGTATAGGAATAGAAAAGGGGGTGGGGTATGTGCCTACATAAGTGATGACTTAGTCTATAATCCAAGACCTGATTTAAATGATAATAAACTGGAGATTCTATGGTTTGAAGTGTTGCTTCCCAAGACCAAACCCATCTTAGTAGGAACTAGTTACCACCCTCCCACCCATGACCAGTTCTTAGAGGACATTTCGAGAGTCTTGTCAGGTCTTGATAACAATGACGAGACAGTAATACTGGGAGACTTCAACATCTGCTTTCAACAGCAAAATAACGGGCTATCTAAAAGGTAAAAGCAAATTTTGGATTTAAATAGTTACGCTCAACTAATTAATACACCAACCCGGATCACACAGTTCTCAGCCACCCTAATTGACCACATACTTTGTAACCGCCCTGAGAACATTAGTCAGTCAGGCGTCATTACCACAGGTCTTAGTGATCATTTCATCATTTACTGTACAGGAAAATCACTAGAGAACGGATAGGCCTACACAG
This sequence comes from Cherax destructor, assembly GCA_009830355.1. Classification (NCBI taxonomy): domain Eukaryota; kingdom Metazoa; phylum Arthropoda; class Malacostraca; order Decapoda; family Parastacidae; genus Cherax; species Cherax destructor. The sequence goes on from WNWK01030846.1 coordinate 22,558, forward strand.
GACAATAAAGGACAATAAAAATTAGGTAAATTAGAAACTTCAGTAAAGAAACACTGGTAAATAGGCTACACAATTGTGACTGGACAGTGATAACAAGTTGCACGGACGTAAATGATGCCTGGGAAAAGTTCAAAACAATGTTCACTGCCATCCTTGATAATATTGCAACAGTTAAAAAGATTAGGATTAAACGGAGAACCGAACCCTGGATGACTACTGAGATATTAGATAATATGAAATTCAGAGACCAGTTACTAAAAAGAATTAATGCAAACAGACAGGATATTGCAGCGCTAAATAAATTTCAAAGGGTGAGGGAAAAGAGGCACAAAGGCAGGCAATATTGCTCAAAAAATTTAAGAGACAAGAATAATCCAGAAAATCTGGCAACAACTAAACAGTTGGGGTATAGCCATAAACCCGTAGATAGATCAACATAGTACTAAATGTCGATAACGAGGAACCCCGAAACAATTAAAGTGGCAAATTGTTTTAATTCATACTACACAACTGTCCTAACACTAGTAAGTAAACTACCAGCTGCATCAAATACCTTTAAACAGACTCGATAAGTTTAAAAAATATATACAGTTGTCAACTAGTAAGGTATTCATGACT
>WNWK01030847.1:0-23175 GCA_009830355.1 Cherax destructor
GGTGGTCATCCACCAGTGTTATGATGGCGTGGGGGTCATCCACCAGTGTTATGATGGCGTGGGGGTCATCCACCCGGGTTATGGTATTGTGGGGGTCCTCCACCCGTGTTATGGTGGCGTGGGGGTGCTCCACCGGTGTTATGATGGCATGGGGGTCATCCACCCGTGTTATGATGGCGTGGGGGTGCTACACCGGTGTTATGATGGCGTGGGTGTGCTCCACCGGTGTTATGATGGCGTGGGGTGCTCCACCGGTGTTATGGTGGCGTGAAGGTCCTTCACCGGTGTTATGATGGCGTGGGGGTCCTCCACCCGTGTTATGATGGCGTGGGGGTCCTCCACCCGTGTTATGATAGCGTGGGGTGCTCCACCGGTGTTATGGTGGCGTGGGGGTCCTCCACCCGTGTTATGATGGCGTGGGGGTCCTCCACCGTGTTATGATGGCGTGGGGTGCTCCACCGGTGTTATGGTGGCGTGGGTGTGCTCCACCGGTGTTATGGTGGCGTGGGGTGCTCCACCGGTGTTATGGTGGCGTGGGGGTGCTCCACCGGTGTTACGGTGGGGGGGTGCTCCACCGGTGTTACGGTGGCATGGGGTGCTCCACCGGTGTTATGGTGGCTGGGGTGCCCAAAGGTGTTATGGTGGCGTGGGGTGCTCCACCGGTGTTATGGTGGCGTGGGGGTGCTCCACCGGTGTTATGGTTGCGTGGGGGTGCTCCACCGGTGTTATGGTGGCGTGGGTGCTCCACCGGTGTTATGATGGCGTGGGGGTGCTCCACCGGTGTTATGGGGCGTGGGGTGCTCCACCGGTGTTATGATGGCGTGGGGGTGCTCCACCGGTTTTATGGTGGCGTGGGGGTGCTCCACCGGTGTTATGATGGCGTGGGCGTGCTCCACCGGTGTTATGATGGCGTGGGGTGCTCCACCGGTGTTTGGGGCGTGGGGTGCTCCACCGGTGTTATGATGGCTGGGGTGTCCACCGGTTTATGGCTGCGGGGGTGCCCACCGGTGTTATGATGGCGTGGGCGTCTCCACCGGTGTTATGGTGGCTTGGGGGTTCTCCACCGGTGTTTTAATGGCGTGGGGGTGCTCCACCGGTGTTATGATGGCGTGGGGGTCCTCCACCGGTGTTATGGTGGCTTGGGGGTGCTCCACCGGTGTTATGGCGTGGGGGTCCTCCACCCGTGTTATGGTGGCGTGGGGGTGCTCCACCGGTGTTATAAGAACATAAGAAAGGAGGAACACTGCAGCAGGCCTGTTGGCCCATACTAGGCAGGTCCTTCACAATCCATTCCACTAACAGAATAATTTCGCAACCCAACCTTCAACACCACCCAAGAAATAAGCTTTTATGATTCTATTAACTCAAGTGCGAGTCCCACTCAAATCCAACCCCTCTCACTCATGTATTTATCCAACCTAAATTTAAAACTACCCAAGGTCCTTGCTTCAATAACCCTACTAGGCAGACTGTTCCACTCATCAACTACCCTATTTCCAAACCAATACTTTCCTATATCCTTTCTAAATCTAAACTTATCTAACTTGAATCCATTATTCCGGGTCTCTCTCTGAGAGATATCCTCAAGACCTTATTTATATCCCCTTTGTTAATACCCATTTTCCACTTGTATACCTCGATCATGTCTCCCTCATTCTACGTCTTACAAGTGAATGTAATTTTAGGGTCTTCAATCTTTCTTCGTAAGGAAGATTTCTAATGCTATGTATTAATTTAGTCATTCTACGCTGAATGTTTTCTAACGAATTTATGTCCATTCTGTAATATGGAGACCAAAACTGAGCTGCGTAATCTAGGTGAGGCCTTACTAATGATGTATAAAGCTGTAATATAACCTCTGGACTTCTGTTGCTAACACTTTGATATAAATCCCAGTAATCTATTTGCCTTATTACGTACGCTTAGGCATTGCTGTCTTGGTTTAAGGTTGCTGCTTACCATCACCCCCAAGTCCTTCTCGCAATCTGTATGGCTAAGTTCTACGTTATTTAACTTATAAGTGCTTGGGTTATGGACACTCCCGAGCTTCAGAACTTTGCATTTATCTACATTGAACTGCATCTGCCACTTTTCTGACCACGAATTAAGTTTGTCTAAATCTTCCTGAAGTTCTATGACATCTATGTTTGAATCAATTATCCTACCTATCTTCGTGTCGTCGGCGAATTTGCTCATGTCACTAGTAATTCCCTCGTCAAGGTCATTGATATATATAATAAATAACAACGGGCCTAAGACTGATCCCTGTGGAACACCACTTGTTACAAGTCCCCACTCGGATTTAACACCATTTATGCACACTCTCTGCTTCCTATTGGTGAGCCATGACTCGATCCATGACAACACTTTTCCCCAATGCCATGAGCTGCCACTTTCTTAACAGTCTCTGGTGCGGTACTCTATCAAAAGCCTTACTAAAGTCTAAATAAACAATATCGAATTCTTTATCGTGATCAACAGCCTCAAAAGCTTTATTGAACATAAGAACATAGAACATAAGAACATAAGAACATAAGAAAGGAGGAACACTGCAGCAGGCCTGTTGGCCCATACTAGGCAGGTCCTTCACAATCCGTCCCACTAACAGAATATTTGCTCAACCCATTTTCAATGCTACCCAAGAAATAATCTTGACAATTTTACCCACTCATGCGCGAGTCCCACTCAAATCCAACCCTCTCACTCATGAATTTATCCAACCTAAATTTGAAACTACCCAAGGTCCTAGCTTCAATAACCCTACTAGGCAGACTGTTCCACTCATCAACTACCCTATTTCCAAACCAATACTTTCCTATATCCTTTCTAAATCTAAACTTATCTAACTTGAATCCATTATTGGGGTTCCTCTGAGAGATATCCTCAAGACCTTATTTATATCCCCTTGTTAATACCCATTTTCCACTTGTATACCTCGATCATGTCTCCTCATTCTACGTCTTACAAGTGAATGTAATTTTAGGGTCTTCAATCTTTCTTCGTAAGGAAGATTTCTAATGCTATGTATTAATTTAGTCATTCTACGCTGAATGTTTTCTAACGAATTTATGTCCATTCTGTAATATGGAGACCAGAACTGAGCTGCGTAATCTAGGTGAGGCCTTACTAATGATGTATAAAGCTGTAATATAACCTCTGGACTTCTGTTGCTAACACTTTGATATAAATCCCAGTAATCTATTTGCCTTATTACGTACGCTTAGGCATTGCTGTCTTTGGTTTAAGGTTGCTGCTTACCATCACCCCCAAGTCCTTCTCGCAATCTGTATGGCTAAGTTTTACGTTATTTAACTTATAAGTGCTTGGGTTATGGACACTCCTGAGCTTCAGAACCTTGCATTTATCTACATTGAACTGCATCTGCCACTTTTCTGACCACGAATTAAGTTTGTCTAAATCTTCCTGAAGTTCTATGACATCTATGTTTGAATCAATTATCCTACCTATCTTCGTGTCGTCGGCGAATTTGCTCATATCACTAGTAATTCCCTCATCAAGGTCATTGATATATATTATAAATAACAATGGGCCTAAGACTGATCCCTGTGGAACACCACTTGTTACAAGTCCCCATTCGGATTTAACCCCATTTATGCACACTCTCTGCTTCCTATTGGTGAGCCATGACTCGATCCATGACAGCACTTTTCCCCAATGCCATGAGCTGCCACTTTCTTTAACAGTCTCTGGTGCGGTACTCTATCAAAAGCCTTACTAAAGTCTAAATAAACAATATCGAATTCTTTATCGTGATCAACAGCCTCAAAAGCTTTACTGAAGAAGGTTAATAAATTAGATAGGCAGGAACGGCCCTCGTGAATCCATGCTGGGTATCATTAATCAAATTATGGTTATCTAGATGGCTTCTAATAATATCAGCTATAATTGACTCTAGTAATTTGCCTACAATTGAGGTCAGGCTTATTGGGCGGTAGTTTGACGGTAGTGACTTGTCCCCTACTTTAAAAATAGGAATTACATTAGCCATCTTCCACATATCAGACACTACACCTGTTTGAAGAGATAAATTAAAAATGTTAGATATTGGTTCACAGAGTTCCATTTTGCATTCCTTAAGAACCCTTGCAAAAGCTCATCAGGACCCGCGATTTATTTTGTTTCAGTCGGTCCAGCTGTTTCATAATCATTTCGCTAGTGACTGTGATATTACATAATTTATCTTCTTCTGGGCCTCTGTAAAAATTAATTACTGGGATATTATTAATGTCTTCCTGTGTGAAAACTGAGAGAAAATAATTATTAAAATAGAGCACATATCGTTCTCCTTGTCAGTAAGATGCCCAAAGTTATTTTTAAGGGACCTATCTTATCCCTAACTTTTGTTCTATAAACCTGGAAAAAACTTTTTGGGTTAGTTTTTGAATCCTAGCAACTTTAATTTCATAGTCCCGTTTAGCTTTTCTTATTCCCTTTTTAACGTCCCTCTTAATGTCAGTATACTGATTTATAAGATGATCCTCACCTCTTTTTATGCGCCTATAAATTCCTTTCTTCTGCCCTAAAAGATATTTGAGCCTATTATTCATCCATTTTCACGGCCCCTCGTGAATCCATGCTGAGTATCAATAATCAAATTATGGTTATCTAGATGGCTTCTAATAATATCAGCTATAATTGACTCTAGTAATTTGCCTACAATTGAGGTAAGGCTTATTGGGCGGTAATTTGACGGTAGTGACTTGTCCCCTGCTTTAAAAATAGGAATTACATTAGCCATCTTCCACATATCAGACACTACACCTGTTTGAAGAGATAAATTAAAAATGTTAGATATTGGTTAACATAGTTCCATTTTGCATTCCTTAAGAACCCTTGCAAAAAGCTCATCAGGACCCGGCGATTTATTTTGTTTCAATTTTTTTTTTTTTTATCCAGGGTGCTCCACCGGTGTTATAGTGGCGTGGGGGTCCTCCACCGGTGTTATGGTGGCGTGGGGGTCCTCCACCGGTGTTATGGTGGCGTGGGGGTTCTCCACCGGTGTTATGGTGGCGTGGGGGTGCTCCACCGGTGTTATGATGGCGTGGGGTGCTCTACCGGTGTTATGGTGGCGTGGGGGTCCTCCACCGGTGTTATGGCTGCGTGGGGGTCCTCCACCGGTGTTATGGTGGCGTGGGGGTCCTCCACCGGTGTTATGGTGGCGTGGGGGTCCTCCACCGGTGTTATGGTGGCGTGGGGTCCTCCACCGGTGTTATTGTGGCGTGGGGGTCCTCCACCAGTGTTATTGTGGCGTGGGGGTCCTCCACCCGTGTTATGGTGGCGTGGGGGTCCTCCACCCGTGTTATGGTGGCGTGGGGGTCCTCCACCAGTGTTATGGTGGCGTGGGGGTCCTCCACCGGTGTTATGGTGGCGTGGGGTCCTCCACCGGTGTTATGGTGGCGTGGGGGTCCTCCACCGGTGTTATGGTGGCGTGGGGGTCCTCTACCGGTGTTATGGTGGCGTGGAGATCCTCCACTGGTGTTATGGTGGCGTGGGGATCCTCCACCGGTGTTATGGTGGCGTGGGGATCCTCCACCGGTGTTATGGTGGCGTGGGGGTCCTCCACCGGTGTTATGGTGGCGTGGGGTCCTCCACCGGTGTTATGGTGGCGTGGGGTCCTCCACCGGTGTTATGGTGGCGTGGGGGTGCTCCACCGGTGTTATGGTTGGGTGGTGGTGCTCCACCGGTGTTATGGTGGCGTGGGGTGCTCCACCGGTGTTATGGTGGCGTGGGGTCCTCCACCGGTGTTATGGTGGCGTGGGGGTCCTCCACCGGTGTTATGGTGGCGTGGGGGTCCTCCACCGGTGTTATGGTGGCGTGGGGGTCCTCCACCAGTGTTATGGTGGCGTGGGGGTCCTCCACCGGTGTTATGGTGGCGTGGGGTCCTCCACCGGTGTTATAATGGCGTGGGGGTCCTCCACCGGTGTTATGGTGGCGTGGGGGTCCTCCACCGGTGTTATGGTGGCGTGGGGGTCCTCCACCGGTGTTATGGTGGCGTGGGGTCCTCCACCGGTGTTATGGTGGCGTGGGGTCCTCCACCGGTGTTATGGTGGCGTGGGGTCCTCCACCGGTGTTATGGTGGCGTGGGGGTGCTTCATAAGTATCATCTGGGCGTTATAATCCTACACATTATGTCTGTGATGATCATTTATCTGCAAAATATATGGGTGATTGACTGTCACCTGCATAATATGGGCGTGATGACCCTTCACTTCTAAAATGAAGGGTGATAACTCTTCACTTGAGTATGGGTTCCATGACCCTTCACCTGCACGAAGGTGAGATGACCCTTCACCAGCACAAGGGTGTGATGACCCTTCACCTGCACGAGGGTGTGATGACCCTTCACCTGCACGAGGGTGTGATGACCCTTCACCTGCACGAGGGTGTGGCGACCCTTCACCTGCACGAGAGTATGATGACCCTTCACCTGCACGAGGGTGTGGCGACCCTTCACCTGCACGAGAGTATGATGACCCTTCACCTGCACGAGGTGTGGCGACCCTTCACCTGCACGAGAGTATGATGACCCTTCACCTACACGTTTGTGTGACGACCCTTCACCTGCACAAGTGTGTGATAACCCTTCACCTACAGGAGGGTGTGACGACACCTCAACCAGCACGAGGGTGTGACAACCCTTCACCAGTAGGAGGAGGTGATAACCCTTCACCTACACTGCGTGACGACCCTTCACCAGCACGAGTGTGATAACCCTTCACCTGCACGATAGTGTGGTGACCCTTCACCTGCACGAGAGTGTGACGACCCTTCACCTGCACAAGGGTGTGTTGACCCTTCACCTGCACGAGGGTGTGTTGACCCTTCACCTGCACGAGAGTGTGACGACCCTTCACTTGTACAAGGGTGTCATGACCCTTCACCTGCACGAGGGTGTAACGACTCTTCTGCATAATAACAACGTGATGGCCATTCACCTGCATAATAATGGCGTAATGGCCCTTCACCTGCATAATAAGAACGTGATAGCCCTTCATCGGCATAGTAATGGCGAGATGGCCCTTCACCTGCATAATAAGGACGTGATGGCCCTTCACCTGCATAATAAGGACGTGATGGCCCTTCACCTGCATAATAAGGACGTGAATGACCTTCACCTGCATAATAAGGGCGTGATGACCCTTCACCTGCATAATAATTTCGTGATGACCCTTCACCTGCGTAATGAGGACGTGATGACCCTTCACCTGCATAATAAGGACGTGATAGCCCTTCACCTTCATAATAAGGGCGTGATGACCCTTCACCTGCATAATAAGGACGTGATGACCCTTCACCTGCATAATAAGGACGTGATGACCTTTCACCTGCATAATAAGAGCGTGATGACCCTTCACCTGCATAATAATTTCGTGATGACCCTTCACCTGCATAATTAAGCCGTGATGACCCTTCACCTGCATAATGAGGCCGTGCAGACCCTTCACCTGCATAATGAGGCCGTGATGACCCTTCACCTGCGTAATGAGGACGTGATGACCCTTCACCTGCATAATAATTTCGTGATGGCCCTTCCCTGAATAATAAGGGCGTTATGACCCTTCACCTGCATAAGGACGTGATGTCCCTTCACCTGCATAAGGACGTGATGTCCCTTCACCTGCATAATAAGGGCATGATGACCCTTCACCTGCATAAGGACTTGATGGCTCTTCACCTGCATAAGGGCGTGATAACCATTCACCTACATAGTAATGGCGTGATGACCCTTCGCCTGCATAATGAGGCTGTGATGACCCTTCACTTGTATTATAAGGGCTTGATGACCCTTCACCTGCATAATGAGGCCGTGATGACCCTTCACCTGCATAATGAGGCCGTGAAGACCCTTCACCTGCATAATGAGGCCTTGATGACCCTTCACCTGCATAATGAGGCCGTGATGACCCTTCACCTGCATAATGAGGCCGTGATGACCCTTCACCTGCATAATGAGGCCGTGAAGACCCTTCACCTGCATAATGAGGCCGTGATGACCCTTCACCTGCATAATGAGGCCGTGAAGACCCTTCACCTGCATAATGAGGCCGTGATGACCCTTCACCTGCATAATGAGGCAGTGAAGACCCTTCACCTGCATAATGAACGTGTGACAGACTCATCAGCAACACAAGGTGTGTGTGGGGAGAGGCTCTCAGTTCTAATTACCTGGTCAGGAAAGCAACACGTCGCTGTCCTAATAACAAATGAGTGTCTGGCGTCTCCTGTCTCTATAATTAACCTCTCTGCACGACACACCTTTCACACCCACCTACACTAGACACACCTTTCACACCCACCTACACTAGACACACCTTTCACACCCACCTACACTAGACACACCTTTCACACCCACCTACACTAGACACACCTTTCACACCCACCTACACTAGACACACCTTTCACACCCACCTACACTCGACACCTTTCACACCCACCTACACTAGACACACCTTTCACACCCACCTACACTAGACACACCTTTCACACCCACCTACACTAGACACACCTTTCACACCCACCTACACTAGACACACCTTTCACACCCACCTACACTAGACACACCTTTCACACCCACCTACACTAGACACACCTTTCACACCCATCTACACTAGACACACCTTTCACACCCACCTACACTAGACACCTTTCACACCTACTTACACTAGACACACCTTTCACACCCACCTACACTAGACACACCTTTCACACCCACCTACACTAGACACACCTATCAGACCCACCTGCACTAGACACACCTTTCACACCCACCTACACTAGACACACCTTTCACACCCACCTACACTAGACACACCTTTCACACCCACCTACACTAGACACACCTTTCACACCACCTACACTAGACACACCTTTCACACCCATCTACACTAGACACACCTTTCACACCCACCTACACTAGACACACCTTTCACACCCACCTACACTAGACACACCTTTCACACCCACCTACACTAGACACCTTTCACACCTACTTACACTAGACACACCTTTCACACCCACCTACACTAGACACACCTATCAGACCCACCTGCACTAGACACACCTTTCACACCCACCTGCACTAGACACACCTTTCACACCCACCTGCACTAGACACACTGTGAAGGTTTATTACTCAGTCCTGTTCAATCTTTAAGCCAAGATGAATCAAGGTTGGCTCCTCTTTAGGAAAATTACAAAAATGAAAAATATAATGATAACAATGTAGATAAGCACTTTATTTAATATAAAAACATATGATAAAAAATATTAAACACTAAAACATGAACATTAATTCTACCTTAAAGTCAAAATGAAAAATGAAATAGATAAATAATACTTGAATTCAAAGCTAATTTATACAGATGTTCGTTGGTAGAATAACGTGTCGATGTTCTTTACATGGGAGCTCTGAATTTGTCCTTGTCTTCTGAACGCCTCGCTGTTGTTGTGAATGGGTCTACGGATGTTTCCAAAACCAGATTGATGGAAATTAAGGAATCATTCACGATACCAGGGGCTCGGGTGTTGTTACCACGTGAAGAATGACGTGGTTGCCTGGGTTTTGGTTCTTATCTGAACTTCAGTTGTTGATTAAATAGGTTTGAAGTGACGTCTCTAATTCCAATCTTTTGGACGATGCTCTAGCGGACACTCTCGGCTTCGTGCTAAATGACCCTAGCTGGCCCAGAAGGCTGTAATGAAAGAAAGACATAGTTACTTACCACTTTAATAGTCACTCTCATGGTAGGCATATGGCCTTTAAAAGAAATGGTGAGGAATTTAAACAAATTACTTTAAGGCACGGCAGGGCAGAGCATAACTACGTCTCCAAATTCAAACAATATTATTATTGTCATCATCATCAAAAGTAAGCACTAGTACCTAAACTAGTACCTAGGTGTTGAGAGCTGCTAGTCAAGTGATTATCCCCTTGGTCAGAGTCTCACACTTCACCTCTCACTGAGTGGAGAAAGGGGAGGGGGATAGCGGGAGCTAGACACTCACCCTACCTTAACAAGCAAACTGCCACACAACTATCACCATACTATCACCATACTATCACCAGTTTGGTCAGCTGCAGTAGACACAGGGACTATGTAGTATACTAGAGAGTGGCCATCTCATTATAGAATCCAAGTTTAAGAAGAAGGAAGACAGCAGCCTCATACACGCGTTCATTCCTGAGAACTCTGAATTTCTCACAGGATTGTGTTGCCATGTTAACTTTGATTAACCAGCCATTCTGAGTTTATAACCATCAAGAGCCATCTTTCCATAACTATTATCACCAAGAATGCAAAACCAAGTTCTCTCTCCCGGTAAAGGTTTTACTTCACCGTCTACGTCCCTATGTTTATCTTGGTTTTTATTTTATATATTAAATATCTTCGATTTTTCGTTTTGTTTATTTTACCTAATATATTGATTTTATTTCTCTTGTTTTTATTTTTGTCAAATTAGTAATATTCGTACCAGGGAACCAGTTTCTTTGAGAAGTGACAGGACAAGTAACTACATCTTCTGATCTTTACCATTATCCTCTAAGGAAAGATGTTAGATGGTCATAAGTAGATCTCAAAATTGAGTTTGATGTTGTTTGTAACTTAACCTAAGTCACTATTTGTAATTTTAGGATTACTATTGGTTGGGTTCTAAGTATGATTTAGGGGATAGTGTTGTCCCTTATTTTCCATTGTGTATCTCATGTTCTTTCTTTGTCTGCAGTTTCCGGGAGACGTCGTTTAGTACAAACTTGTTAATTGTTTTCGTTTTTTTGTATTCCATTTTCTTTTCCCAGAATAGAGTCTAATAAATTGTGGTATAGCTAAGAAACAGGAACAAGAAAAGTTAGTTTGTGACTAAAAGATGGAACAAGAAAGGCTGGCTGTGGAAAGAGAAAAGTTAGATCATGACGGGGAAAAAAGAACGAGATAAGTTACCCTGTGAGAATAGGAAAGAGCAAGAGGTTAGAATGAGATGAAAAAAAAAAACGCTTGAGATAAAAGCAAGGGATAACATTCAGACTAGAGATGTAGCATCCAAAATGAAGAAAAGTGAGGAATAATCGTAAAGGATGGAGTAAGAACAAAAATAATTAGAGCTAGAAGCCAGAATATTTGAGTTATATAAACAGGAAACTGAAGGAGAGCTGGAGTTCTCAGTTCTGATATAAACAAAAGAATGCCTCAAATTCCACCATGTGCATAGCAAGATAACATTTCAGCAAATATAATAAGAATCGCGATCTCTGCTACACTATACGAGTGGACTTCAGAAATTTGGGATACCAGACACAGATTACTTTTACCCTGTTCTGCTTTACCGACCGATAAAACGATCGACTATAACGTTTTGAAGAAAGCTATACTTCGCATCGTAAAAGAGCAGTTTTCGTTATGCAAGAAAAAAACCCTCACCAAAACTACATACAATTTCTTACTAACCTGTAATTACAAAGTTGTTAGCACTGAAGTCAACAAAGATGGTTAAGAATAAATCTCCTCTTATTAAACCAGATCTTTGAATCTTTATGAAAGAACAGAATATGAAGTCTGCCTTTACTAGCAACAACTGGGCAGACACTGAATAAGACTGTTAAAACTGTCACTTCCAAGACCTCGACTTCTGTCGTACCCAAATAGTTTAACTCACGAGAAACTGGTCAAAAGTGTCCAGACTGACCAGAGGTTGGTCATAGGTGTCCAGACTGACCAGGGGTTGGTCATAAGTGTTCAAACTGACCAAAAGTTGGTTATAAGTGTCCAGACTGACGAGAGGTTGGTCATAAGCATCCAGACTGTCTTTAAATAAAAAGTGAAAATTATTTTGTGCCAGGTGCTCCAAGGAATACAAAGATATATCAAAACGACCTGGAGTACACTCTCTCAAACACTGAGTTCATGCAAAATTACTTCGCACAAAGAAATTTAATTGACCAGACCAAATGAACCTCACATTCATATTGCGAACAACATATATGAACTAAATAATTTTCTCCCAGCTATGGCAACTAACTTTACCAGCAAAATCCCAAACCCTGTTGTTCTGGTTAGTGATTAGCTCAGTAGCAGTTATTATGATTTTCTCTACTTAAGCTTGATCACTGTACCCTAATGCACAGAGGAGGAGACGCAGGTGAATTCAAATATTGTAGATCAAACTTTTCTTGCTATTATTGTTTAAAATATGTGAAAAGATAATATATAAATCAAGGTACTAATGATGCTATTAAGAAGCTAGACTAGAATATAATGAATGTTCAGTGAGCCTTATTATTGATCTAAGAAAAGCATTTGACTCTGTAAACCGCAATATTATAATGCTAAAACTAGAGCATTATGGTACCAGAGGAGATGCTTTCACTTACAATACATATTAGGTAATACTTCACCGACAGACGTCAACATGTGACAGTCAATGACTACTTCAACACAAACTATCAACATAAGGTGCCTTAGGATAGCGTTCTTGGCCCAGTGTTATTCCTCATCTACATGAGTGACCTACCAAATGCCTGGAAGGAACTTAAATTAGACCTGTTTGCAGATGACCCAACATTTGTCATATATAATTCATCTCCTGTTGTCCTCAGCAATACAGTGAACGAGGACTTTGTAAACATTTCTGCCAGAATGGCAACTAGCAAACTTCTAGTGTTAACAAGATCTTCTACATGTTGGTCAGGAGGTTAAAAATACCTATTTCAACAGTAAAATAAATAATACACACAGAATTAAGACGAGGAAATTCAGCACTCTCAAAAATAAGTTTAGTTCCCCAAACAACATCGCTCTCTATCAGTTTCTAATCCATCTTTATATCACGTTATTTTTCCTAGGGATCCACGACAGCAAATAACCTAAAAGCCATTGTTACCCAACAAAAATCAGCTATTAGAAAAATAACGCATTTAGGTTCCAGACAACACACGGCCATTATTGAGAGGAGATTCGTATACTGACGATGAACAGGAAATGAGTGAAATCCTCCGAAAGGAACAGTATGAGTCAGTGTTCAGCAACCCTCTAAATGACAGCAAGGTAGAAAATGCAGAAATATTTTTCACTCCAGCAGAAGGCCGCACAGACCACCTAACCGACATTAGTACAAATCCCATAGATTTCGAAAAAGAAATGGACAACATGCCCACTCACTCAGCACCTGGACCAAATTCATGGAATGCTTTATTTATAAATCAGTGCAAAGTACCATTAGCAAGAGCCCTTAGTATTCTGTGGAGAAAGAGCTTAGATCTAGGTGAAATACCGGAGGCCTTAAAGAGTGTAGACATAGCTCCTTTGCATAAGGGAGGTAGTAGAGCACTAGCTAAAAATTACAGACCAGTAGCCCTCACTTCTCACATCATAAAAATCTTTGAAAGAGTGATGAGACGGCAGATTACAAACTTCATGGACCATCACAACCAACATAACCCGAACCAGCATGGCTTCAGAGCGGGATGATCATGCCTGTCACAGCTGCTGAACCATTATGACAGAATTACGGAGGCATTGGAGGACGACCAAAACGCAGATGTGATTTACACAGATTTTGCAAAGGCGTTTGACAAATGCGATCATGGAGTGATAGCGCACAAAATGAGGGCCATAGGCATTACTGGGAAGGTAGGCAGATGGATATTTGAGTTCCTAACACACAGAACACAAAAAATAGCAGTGAACAGGGCAAGATCCAGCATCAGCGAGGTCAAAAGCTCAGTGCCCCAAGGCACTGTCCTGGCACCTCTGCTGTTTCTCATCCTCATAGCAGACATAGATAAAAACACCCAGCACACTTTTGTATCATCATTTGCAGATGACACTAAAATAAGCATGAAAGTCACTACGGTAGAAGACACTGAAAAATTACAGGAGGACATAAGCAGGGTCTTCCAGTGGGCAGTGGAGAACAACATGACGTTCAATGGTGATAAGTTTCAGCTGCTTAGGTATGGAAAAAATGAAGAACTCAAAAGGAACACTATATACAAAACTCAAGAGGGTCACCACATAGAACGAAAGGAACACGTTAAGGATTTGGGAATAATTATGTCTGCTGATCTGTCTTTTAAAGACCATAACAAGACAAAGATCACAACAGCCAGGAAGATGACGGGGTGGGTATTGAGAACTTTCAAAACAAGGGAAATAATGCCGATGGTGACACTCTTCAAATCGCTAGTGCTCCCCCACTTAGAATACTGCTCAGTGCTGACGGCCCCGTTCAGGGCAGGAGAAATATCAGAGCTGGAACAAATTCAGAGATCGTTTACGGCTCACATTGAGCAATTGAAACATCTAAATTATTGGGAACGCCTTCAAGTCTTGAACATGTACTCATTGGAGCGGAGGAGAGAGAGATACATGATAATATATACTTGGAAAGTACTTGAGGGCCTGGTCCCAAATCTGCACACTGCCATAACAACATACTGGAGTGAGAGATATGTGAGAAAGTGTAAAATAAACCCAGTGAGGAGCAGGGGTGCGGTGGGGACAATACGGGAGCACTGTCTTAACATCCGGGGTCCCAGACTATTCAACATCTTACCAGAAGATATCCGAAACATCGCTGGAACCAGTGTAGAAGCCTTCAAGAGGAAACTGGACAAGTATCTTCATCGGGTGCCAGATCAACCAGGCTGTGATGGATATGTGGGGCAGCGGGCCTCCAGCAGCAACAGCCTGGTTGACCAGGCAAGCACCAGACGAGCCTGGCCCATGGCCGGGCTCAGAGAGTAGATACTCTCGAAACTCTTCAAGGTATATCAAAGGTATATCAGCAACAACTATTCAAGTCTCAACTAACTGAACATACAACTCGTCCTCATTAATGTATCTTACTGATATAGGACATTAAGGGCGAACATTAACCCAGTGCTCAGACTGAACAGTTGTAACAGAACGCATTGGCACGATACGAGGAATAAGTGTCATTATGATATACCGAGTGTTTGACACATCTTATGCTGGACCTCCGTGCAAATGAAGGTCCCTAAAATAAGGAATCCCCAAAATATGAAAAAAAATTCCCTTCTGCCACCTGCTTCAAAAATTTCAATGAAATACGTACCTCCTAACTCTGACTTAACCAGACTTAGACAAATTGTGTTTAAGCCTAATGTATCAACAGCATCCCTGTTGATGAAAATCATATCAGCATTCATACTGATATTTACACTATCATCAATATGCTTTAACATACGTAGTAGGCAAGTATATCTTCAACCTCAGTATTTCCCGATACAGATTTTATATTCAGTTACACAAGATCCCAAAATATCATGATTCGTATTATAGATTGTCACGGTATTTAAATGTTATTTGTAGCAAACAATAATATGCTAGTAAACTGCTATACGAGTATTTGTCTTATTGTTTAGTTGTAAGTTAATTTTAAGGCTGCCCGAAATGCTTTGTATAACAAGAGGCTTCCTATAAATTACTTTATATATGTCAGTTACTCCAGTACAGTGCTTCACGTTTTAGAAACAAAGTTTGTTTCTATATTTGAAAATGTTTCAATGAATTCAACGTAAATTATCTTTTCTGGTAAGGAACGATTAATGAAAAAAATGTTTCAACAATTCTCAGAGATACTGGATGCTCTTGTCTCATGATTCCTTGTAAACGGTTCCCAAATTTTAAGCCTTCAAGGTGCAAGACAGAGACTTTAACTACCTGAGTAGGATTGGTTGTTTTCCAAGTAGTTTTCAGGCTGGACTGACGCAGTAATTGCTCCAGTCAATTCTTGTTCTGTCTAGAGAGGAAATGTTAATTGTGCTGTCTTTCCTTCTGAAAGTGATTGTGGGAATTTATAAAAACTCAGTTGATTTTTTTCAATTCAGCTGCAACAGTTCGTGAATTAGGTCACACTTCAAATGTAGGTAATCGAATCAATTATTCATACAGTGCAACAATTACTGAAGCAATTATCTGTTAGCTGAGGCGTCAGAACTTAAAAGTTGTTAAAATAACAAGCCAACCTTTAGGCCTGAGGATCCAAAGTTACTTCAGAGCACTTCTGTTAATGTTCCAGCAGAGAACAAGCTAAAGGTAAACAAATCCGTCTTTTGGGTTTGTCAAACAAGTTATCTCCGGAATTTTCTCATTTTGACATAATAAAGCTGTTCTTTAGAAGAGATATGCAATTGAGCATTAACTGTTTAGGTAATTCTTAGGCAGAAACTATCGTATAAATTCATATTAAAGAATAATCTTTGGACATTAGAGCATAGTAACATCTAACAGTGTCAGTGATATTGACAAATGTCTTCCAGATATTCATAATAACTGCCGTTAGACATTTCTGAAGATGTCTCATGACTGAAAGCCTGGGATCATTTCTCTCATACAAAGATGCAAGAGAAGATCAGAAACTTGTATTTTTGGCCATGGATGTCTTCCATTATATATAAATATTATATATCTCCTCATGTGTGCCAACGTTCGTCACAGAAGGAAAGAACTAAAAGTTTCAGTGGTAGAAACACCTTTCTTTTCAGTCTTGTTTGTAAGAAGTCTTGTTGATATAATTGGTCCTGATACTCCTTGTACATCAGGTCGTAAAATATTTTATCTCTAAAATATTTTATCTTTCCAGTTTCTCAGAGGCTGATTCCCTAAAGATGCATAAATACTCAAGATGCATAAGCAAAGATTCCTATTTTTTTCTCGTGTTATCATAGCGAGGGAAAATCTTAGAGATCATGGAGCACCGTTTACATTTGCGCTTATGGACCAAGTTTACCAACGGTTGGAATACAGCTTCTATTTACCATACTTTATCACTAAAGTTGTAATGGGAGAGTAGAACACCAATATTCTATTCTAAACTTTGTACTCAAGAAACTTTGTACTTTTAAGACAATGCAGTGAAGCTCCAAGAAACTTCCTTGAGTATTCACCATTAGAGTTGCTAAATGGAAGACGTGCTCAAAGTCCACTGCATATCTTAAATGAACTGTGGTCAAAGAATAATACTGAACCAGAAACTCAGACTACTTGGACTTGGGGTGAACTGTACAGGACACTTAAAATTTTCAAAAAGACATCTTTTGGATATTAGGGGTGATATCGGTTTTATCACCGTAGAGTTTAACGTCGCTTAAACTCCTTTGAGGATATTTCTTCTTACAATTATCATTATCAAGGTTATGATGATTGTAATGTTGGTATCATAGATGAGACACACTCTGATTTTAATATAATTCCAGGTATCCTTACAATGAAACCTTCACCTGCAGACTCCAGCGTTAATATCTTTCTCAGGAACGAAGGTCAAATGTGAGAGCGTCGGTTAATTCTTTCTCATATGATTATACGAAGGGTCCTGGACTCACTAACACAGCAAATAATGTATATATTAAAAGAAAATTTTATCCAGTCACAGTTGATCTGTAGAGGTGATTCTGACAAGAAGCTTGAGAACTTAGACGACCTACTTAATAAACAAACGTATAATCACGTATAATCTAGACCCAGAACCGTATTCAACTTTCCCTACACATAGACGACAATTAGTCTCTCCATGATGTCCGGAAAGTTAACCAATGTATTGGTGTATTTTGACATTATCTACATTATGACCCAAGCGAGGGATGACAATTGTGTTGCAGAGCTCAGACCTCTGCAACACAATTGTCTTCAAAAATTTAAGTTATGCCATGAATTAAGGAAAGATCCTAGACTTCACCTTCCGAAACAGAAAAAGCAAATTCGATAGTAATTATGGACAAGGTAGATTATAGTGGAAAAATGAACATGTTATTAGAAGATTGGAGAACTTACGTGCCCCTTAAAGTATAGCGTCTTGGGTTTATAATCTTTAATAACATTTTGTCTCCAGTTCCAGATGTAATTTGGTCTGTTTTATGCAAAGCTTTTATTTCTAAGAAATTATTAAGTTTTTTGGCTCACTGAGATTTATGGGAAATTTATCCCCTAAGTTAGCAAATCTCACATGTCTTCTCGCTGATTACTTAAAGAAGAACTTCAAGGAGCCGTTAGTTTCTTTGAAGGAAGCTTAAAAGAACTTAGATCAAATTAAAAGAGTTTTACCAATACTTAATATTAATAAAACCTTTTGTCTCAGGACAGACTCTTAAAAACTTGGCTAGATGCTGTTCTTCTGTAATATTAAGAAGATTCTCTTTTTCAATTTTTTTTTGCTAGTAAACAGCTTCTTCCCCGAGAAGAAAGGTATTCCACTGTTGAGAAACATTGCTGTGCTCTTATATGGGATACAAGTAAATTAAAAACAAATTGTACGGAAATCCATTTATCCTTGAAACGGATCACAAGTCATTGCTGAACCAAGAAAACTTTAAAAATTTATATACAAGCACACAAGTTTCTGGTTTTATATACCAATCATTTTTCTGAATGGATAAGCAGGTGTTATAGTTAGTTCCATTTCATTTCCCTCGTATAGTATACATGTATCCTTGACTAAGTTTTGGTAAGGGAATATGTAAAGGAAAAGAGAATAGTTCTTTTTCCTTAAGTTTATTTCTAGAATTCAGGAGATTCCCAGCAGGAGAACGACAGACTACTTGTGTGGGACTATACTTATACCTTGGCCGACACCTGCATCCCAATTAGTGTTGGTCAGTAGGGTCAGTTGATCACAGGAAACATCTAAAGCTCAACAAGAATAGGAGCATGACCCAGGACTACCACTTCATCCCTATTGGTTCGGAATCCCTTGCATCATGGGGAAAGTATGACATGGGATTCCTCAAAGAACTGGGAATAAGATTCATGAAACGAGAGCTCCAAGGGCTGCCGCTTTCCACTTCCAGCGCCTCAGCGAGGTGATCCAGACAGTGAACGCATATATATCTGTATAATTATGCATCCTTTTAAATAGTCAAATAATATATACATATAGTATGTACATATTTTTGTATATTGCTGCATTAGAATTTTATGACTGCCCTGCACTGCTACACTGCATACACTAAGGTACATGGGGCTTATGGCTATGTAATATGTTGATATCTTTTATAAATCGAACAGCGACCGGAATAGATTCGTTATTTTGCAGTTACAAGGATTAAATTCACTGAGTCATTTTCCTGACTATGTTTGCAAAAGTTCTCTAAGCCTCTTACAGTCTTCATCTTTGTTAATAATCTCCATTCTTACCATTTCCCCTCTGCCCTCAATTATCTAGAGATTTCCGCATTTTTAATGTCACTCCAGCTTCTTTTCTAGAGTGTATATAAAGATCTATGTGGTTGTGGAAAATATGTTTCTGTTATGAGTAGACTGTAGAATGCTTGGTGAGAATCGCACATCAGGACATCGATGCCCCCACTCCCTATCCCTCCTTTCCATGGAAAGAAGTTACGCAGGGTTGGCTGTTTCTCCCAAACGATACGCAATCTCTCACCTTCTGGACCTTAATAAACAATATACACTCTTATATTAAGACTTTACACCGGATCATGATAGTGTGTCTTAGGTCATTAATAGCAACAATGAATGTTAGAAGTATAAACATTGTCATTCCGTAGCCAGGTTGGTAGCACACATACTTAGTGTCCTAGGTTCGCTCCCTGGCAAGGGTTTAAACTGTGTGCATATTCTTACACCTGCTGAACCTCTTCAACTAGCAGTAAGTAGGTACCTCGGTGTTAGTCAACTGTTAGTCGTATACCTAAGACAGGGCTGGGCCTAGAAATGAGCTGAGGTAGGATAACAGCCTGTAAAACTGATCCGTTTAAAAGAAATCCATTATAATAGCTGAAAGATGATGGCAATGCATGTCAAGGCTATGCCTTTCCCTTTGAGTTAGACTTGAAAGCCGCCTAAGTAAAGTGATCCTGGTGGAGCTGGATGGATATGTCCTCTCCAAGCTCTGTGTGCAGCTGGGTGCGTGCAGGTAAATGCATTGTGTATTAATTAAAGCCAAAATGTATTCAGTGCATTGCTCATTTTCATTTCACATGGAAATCGGATTCTTTAGAGTAACTGGGAGTCATTGTCGCCAGGTTGTCTCCAAGACACCCACTTGGAGACACTGTACTTAATTATTAACATGAGTGTTATTACACAGTGTTTGCTCATGAAATTCTCAACATATGATTATATCAAACGAGGATAGTGATCGATTACAATGGTACATAAATTCCGTTGAATGACAATTATTATAATAATGAACTAGATTTATTTTTGTCGCTGCGCGATTAGAGAAAGGTATCCCCGCATTCATAACTTCAGCCCCCTGCACGACACTGCACTAACAGGGAACCTCAGCCCCCTGCACGACACTGCACTAACAGGGAACCTCAGCCCCTGCACGACACTGCACTAA
Source organism: Cherax destructor (assembly GCA_009830355.1). Lineage (NCBI taxonomy): Eukaryota > Metazoa > Arthropoda > Malacostraca > Decapoda > Parastacidae > Cherax > Cherax destructor. The sequence continues at coordinate 20,341 of WNWK01030847.1, forward strand.
CAGGGAACCTCAGCCCCCTGCACGACACTGCACTAACAGGGAACCTCAGCCCCCTGCACGACACTGCACTAACAGGGAACCTCAGCCCCCTGCACGACACTGCACTAACAGGGAACCTTAGCCCCCTGCACGACACTGCACTAACAGGGAACCTCAGCCCCCTGCACGACACTGCACTAATAGGGAACCTCAGCCCCCTGCACGACACTGCACTAATAGGGAACCTCAGCCCCCTGCACGACACTGCACTAATAGGGAACCTCAGCCCCCTGCACGACACTGCACTAATAGGGAACCTCAGCCCCCTGCACGACACTGCACTAATAGGGAACCTCAGCCCCCTGCGAAACCAAACATACTGATGACAATTCATGAAAGGAGTATACACATGTCTCCAAGACCCTCAATTTCCCCAACCTAGAATGTACACGTTTACAAGACCCTACATTCCACATGACATAAAAATTAGCATAATGACAACAGTATGAAACAAAGCAGGTTAAACAACCCTCGCAGAAAGAAAAGACATGATTCCTAAAACATAAAAATCTTACATTCTATTAAGCGTTTAGCCCTAACCAATTTTATACACAACACTCTATAAACATCAATATTCCCCTTCATATGTCATATATCAAACCCTCAATATCTTGCTATTCCGCCAAACACCGGCAGACCAGCACACAAACATGATATAGTGATGCCTAGTTTACGTTGTACACAACCCACTGCTAAACAAACATAAAAACTCATATTCATGTCCCCAAACCCAAACTCCCATTTTCCCAATACCTAGAATTTACAAACCTTAAAACGTGTCCCCACATCCCACAATACACAAAAACATAGCAAAGTGTCAGCTTAATCTCACTTGGTATGTTAGACAATCCCGTCATCTCACATAAGACGTGTTCACATAAATATTTAATCTCGCCACATCTGATACATAGAACCCTAAACAATATATATACACCACGCTCTACAGACGGAAATGCACCCGTCATGTCATCCAAAACTCTCAGCATCGTGTGATACTGCCAAACACCGACTGTCCAGTACACATGTATGATATGGAAACCAAGTAGACAATATTCACCACATAAAGAGATCAATACATGAATCCCGTATACTTAAGCCCCAATACCAAACCTCGCACCTTACCAACACCTAGAAGGTACTGACCTTAAATCGTGTCCCTACATCCCACAATAAATATAACATCACAAAAATGTTTATCTTAATTAATCAGGGCAGTTGAGACATACCCCAACAAGAAACATAAGACATGTTACATAACTCATACGAATCCCACAATATATTAGACAGAGAGCCCGAAATACAATATATATACACAACACATTTATAACAGTAAGTTACCCTTTATAAGACATATAACATTCTCCTCATATTACAAGTCTTCCAACACCTGCAGTCCAGTACACGATGCTAACATGGATAACCACCGTCCGCAAAATACATTACTTATTTTTTAAAATTTTAATCACACACTAGTCTGTTACACTGACTGACATAGATATCACTCCTAATTTTGCAGGACCTATCCCCACTGTCCACATGCATACAGATACCCCTCAAAATTTCTTCACACAAAAAAAATCCATCCCAACACTTCTTTCAAAACCCACTCATAACATACCAGACCATTCCACTTCTATACCCCCCCCTGTTAACCCCCCCAGGAACCCAGTTCGTTTTTTCACCCCTTACGTTATGGAACCCCAAAGTTGTCTCAACCCACATACACTTAAGTCACGGTACCCCTCGTAAAAATCCTTTACCCAGTCTACCCCAGACAGGATTTTAGTGTTTAGCTGTTAACGCCGATATTTTAATATGTGTCTCTTCCCCCTGTAAAACCTAGACCATATAAACATAATCAGTCGCCAACAGAAGCACCGCGTTACGTACCTGTCTCGTCACTCCTCCAACTTAAGAACATAAGAACATAAGAAAGAAGGAACACTGCAGCAGGCCTACTGGCCCATGCGAGGCAGGTCCAAATCTCCCACCGACTTAAGCCAATGCCCCGACCCATCCAGGTCAGGTTACATTCACTTAAGGAAGGAGCACGGCATCTGACCTAGTAGCACAAACTAGTCAGGTCCAACTCACACCCCCCCCACTCATATTTTTCAGCCTATTTTTAAAACTAAAAACGTTTTAGCCTCTATAACTGTACTCGGAGTTTGTTCCACTTCAACAACTCTATTACCAAACCAATGCTTTCCTATATCCCTTTCCCGAATCTGAATTTATCCAACCCAAAGCCATTGCTGCGATCCTGTCAATACTAGATATTTTTGCCTTTTAAACACCTTTATTTATTCCTGTTTTTCCCTTTTTCACCTAATATATCCCCCTAATTCTAGCCTTTCTAAGTGCAGATTCAGGGGGGGGAAAAAAAAAACAACTTAGTCATCCTCCTTTGTACTTTTCCAGAGCATTTTTATCCATTCTGTAATACGGTGACCAAAACTGGCAGCATAATCTAGATGAGGCCTCACCAAAGGGTATATGAGTTGAAGAACAACCTGGGGCTCCCATTATTTATGCTTCTTGATATGAAGCCAAGGATTCTGTTCGCTTTATTGCGAAACTTATACTCTGTCTTGGTTTTAGATTACTGCTAACCAGAACTCCTAAATCCTTTTCGCAATCAGTAGTATTAAGATCTATATTATTTAGTTTATATGTGGCATGGTTATTGTCCCGTCCAATATTTAGAACTTTTTCATTTATCTATATTAAACTGCATCTGCCACTTCTCCGACCACTGCATCAGTCTATTCAAATTTTCCCGGAGTGCTTAATGTC
>WNWK01030848.1:0-23175 GCA_009830355.1 Cherax destructor
CCTCTACCTTGCGCGAAAGCCCAACTACCTACGGTGGCTTCTCACTCTTTCTAGACCACTTCCATTCTCATTCCCATGCCATCACAGTATACACCGATGGTTCGAAGTCATCTGACGGCGTCGGATTCGCAGCAGTGTTTCCAGACAGCGTCGTACGAGGGCATCTATTACCCTCGGCTAGCATATTTACGGCTAGCATATTTACGGCTGAATTGTATGCCATTCTTGTGGCACTTATCCATATTGCATCTATGCCTGTGTCACCATTTGTGGTCGTTTCAGACTCCCTTAGTGCTTTACAGGCTATCCGTAAAATTGATACACCTCACCCCCTAGTTCTTCGTATCCACCTTTGGTTACACCGTATCTTTAGCAAGCATAAAGATATTGTTTTTTGTTGGGTCCCTGGTCATGTTGACGTACAGGACAATGAACAGGCAGACACTGCTGCGCGGTCAGCAGTACATGATCTTCCAGTTTCATATAGAGGTGTTCCTTTCACGGACTATTTTGCGGTCATTGCTACCCACCTACGCACCCGTTGGCAATAACGCTGGTCTGACCTACTGAATAACAAACTTCATTCTATTAAACCGGTTATAGGTTTCTGGCCTTCTTCTTGTCACCAATGTCGAGGTTGGGAGACTACACTCTCCCGTCTTCACATCGGCCACACTCGTCTTACTCATGGGTATCTCATGGAGAGGCTCCCTGCCCCTCTCTGTGAGCATTGTCAGGTTCCAGTGTCTGTTTCAACATATTCTGTTGGACTGCCCACTCTATCAACGAGCACGCAGAATTTACCTCCAACGGCGTCTTCACTCTGCGGCCCTTTTTTTTACCTTCCCTTCTTGCAGATGGACCCTCTTTTAATCCTGACTCTCTCGTTGACTTTTTGACAGAAACTGACTTACTACACAAACTCTGAAGATTATACCTCTAGCACCTCCCTCAGTCCCTTCTACCTTGATCTCTTGCTACCCTCTATCCCTGCACTATCCACCATCCTGCTGCACTCCATACCCTACTAATCATCCATCTCCCTCTTACAACCCATTCTCCCTGCATCCTGCAATAACCTGCAGCGCTGTATAACCCCTGTGGTTTAGCGCTTCTATTTGATTATAATTATAATAATAATGGCCTTCTTATCATCGATGTCGAGGTTGGGAGACTACGCTCTCCCGTCTTCACATCGGGCACAACAGTCTTGCTCATGGGTATCTCATGGAGAGGTGCCTTGTTTCACTCTGAGAATTGTCAGGTTCCAATTTCAGTTTGCCATATTCTGTTGGACTGTCCTGTCTTTTAATGAGCAAGCAGAATTTACCTCCAACTTCGTCACCACTCTAACACACTTTATCGTCCTTGCTGACGGCCCCACCTTTAACTCAAGACTCCCTCTTTGACTTTTTGACAGCAACCGATTTATTACACAAACTTTGATAATACAGTGGACCCTCAGTTTTCGTTCACCTCCAAACTCGAACAGTTATGTAAGTGTATTTTTGTAAGTGTATTTTTGGGGGTCTGAAACGACTAATCTAATTTACATTTGTCCTCATGGGAACAAATTCGTTCGGTAACGGCACTCGAACAGCATTCCGGAACGAATTTTCAACGAAAACTGAGGGTCCACTGTACTTCCTTTAGCACTCCTCACAGCCCTTCCTAACTACCTCTTGTTATCTTCTCTACCCTTGGCTACTCTGCTCCAGCAACACCCCCTGCCCTGCAGCGCTGTATGACCCTAGTGGGTTTAATGCTTGGTTTTGATTATACGTAATAATACAGGTTGTTGGTTCCACTCAGAGACTGCTCATTAGTTAATATTTTTTAACACACCAGCCATCTTACACTTTATAAAGTTTTTCTTTTTACATTTAGTAATTTTTACAGGAGAAGGGGTTACTAGCCCTTTGCTCCTGGCATTTTAGACACCCCTTACAACACTCATGGCTTGCGGAGGAAGGACACCTTTTTTTTTCCACTTCCCAATGGAGTTAGTTAAAATATGTATATTAAAAAGAGTGCTAAACCTGAATGGATCATATAGTGCCAAACTACTGCTCTGTGTGTATGGTTAAGTTAAAATAATCTACTGAAGGGTAAGGTACATAAGAGAAGGGAGTCTGTCTCATCGTGGGTTATGAGGAACTCTAGGTCTAGTAGGTAATAAATTATTCTGTCAAAAACCTTTCAGCCATTTTATGGAAGGTGAGAAAATTTAGTCTTCTCTCTGTAAGATAATACTTTAAAGAGAAGGAAACAAACTCCCAGCTGTTTTTATTAAGATTTTACTAAAGTATCTTTGATTTCAGAGTGACTTGGAGGGAAGAGTTCAGGTCTTAACACTTTCGGTTAGCTGGGGAAAGGTTTTAGTTTGATATCTTTATTATGCACCCCATACCCATCCTGTGGGCGGTAGTCAAAAGATTACAGAGGTACATAATGGGTCCAGGGACTGGACCCCAAAGTTATGATAGCTGAGCAAGTTACAAAGGTAATGAACTAACAAGCTACAAAGGTAATTGGGGAAAGGGCCACCTTGTTTTGTGAACAAATTAGGGAATAGAAGATTGAAGAAGGTAATTTACCAAAGGGGTGAAAAGGTTTGCTCATTACCCCTGGGTAAGAAAGTGGTCAAGTACTTCATAAAAGGTGGTTAAGTGACTTAGGGAAATCAGTTGGATTGGATTTAACAAGTCTATCAAGTGTAATTTAAAAGGTGAGAATAAGTATTGACTTCGGGATGAAGTCGTTCATTCACACCCCTTAGTAAATGGTGGTGGAGATTAACTGAGAAAAGTAGGAGAAAGCTCACAAGATACTTCTGTTTCCCTTTCAGTATGATGGTAAAACCATTCACATCACGGGGCCTGCTAAAGACAGGCTCCAGAGAGAAGATGGAGTTCACAATAAACCTACAGGTTCTTTCTGTGTTCCACAGAAGAGGAACTTTCAATCTTCTGCATACAGTCAGGAAATATTTCTTCAATTTTCTGTAGGCAGTCGGGAAATATTTCTTCAGCCTCTGTGTAGTCAGGAAGTGAAATGACCAAGATGAAAAAAAGGAGGCAGGCTCCATACACAACTTTAAGAATAGATATAAGAGGGCCATACGAATCTAGGAGTTAGCAAGGCCAGTTAAGGGGGCAGGGCCAGGAACTGAAACTTGATCCCTGCAACCACAGTCCTGCAGATCTTAGTCCAGCAGGCCCTTCCTGGAATGGGAAGATGAAGGGCTCAGAATCCATAAAACTGGAACGTCCTTTCCCCTAACACAGGTCAAATGCCTTCATCCACCATGACTTCCATTTCCCAGGCACTGAATGACCCCCGCAAGCTGAGCACTGCTTCATGACTATAGTAATAATCAGCCTGACAGGTATGTGAACATTGTATTTTATGATTGTCTAGTTCCAAGGTCAAACACATACAATGCTTGTATGTGTTTTGGCTTGCTATCTGAGGCTATGACTTTTTTTATGATCCACTGACTAAGGCGGGAGGAAGGTGAAGTGATGTTGAAGGGAGAGGCAGAGATCAGTGTAGCAGGAAATGAGCTAGGACGTCTCTTGGCTCTCAGGGAGACAGAGAGGGTAGACGAGTTCTCTGGCGAGAAAGGAAGTTTAAGAGGCCGAGATTGGAGCACTGGAGTGGTATATTTTTTAGAAAACTGGAGTTTAAATTATAAATGTTGCCATTTGTCCGATGTTAGAGTTCTCCCTCCTGTCCAAGAATTCACAAGTGGAATTCCTTCAAACATTCCTTCCTCCTGGAGCTGTATAACCCTTGTGGTTTAGCGCTTCTTTTGATTATAATAATAATAAAATCCTTCCTCCTGGTAATATTGCCTTGCTCTCTTATTGATAAAATACTATTAAGCAAGCTTATAAACGCCTATTTATTCAATATTATTAATAATTTTAAAGTATTAATAAACTAAATATATCACAACTTTATCTTTATTTTTGGAATTAAACCTTAAGAAGAAGTATTTTACTTAAGTTTGAGTGGTTTATGACTAGAGGTGGGGATCTTCTCTGAGGGTATTGCCACTCTTCCCCAGTGAGTGTTTACCAAAGAACCCAGCATCTTGCATCATAAATGGTGGGGATATTTCCTCATTCATCTAAATTTGCTGACACTGCCGACAGCACAATAAATTATGGATGTGAATCGTGGAATATGAAAAATGGACTTTGTAAAGCTTTACTTGCTTTGTGATTATGATTTATATATTGTGAGAGTAAATTGGTCACAACAGTCGCAAGTTGATAATGATGGTGCAAATATGATGGTTAAAATATATTTAAAGCACTGAATAATCAAACAGTTCTAGTGCTTTGTAAATATAAAAAAATCTTCCTAACCTTGGATTAAATCCAATTATTTTCATTTTATCAGATGCTGGAGGTTCAATGATTCCCAATGAAAACATAATAAAAATAACACCCCTCGAGGAAGGTTCCTTGATGCTGGTGTGGGGCTCTTGAGCCAAGGATCAAACCTGATTTCCTCCCATTTCTCAGACGCTGTAAGACCCCTATGATTTCAGTGCATCCCTATAAATATAATAATAGCTGTATACCACATTTTAAGACTTAAGTCATGTATTCTTGGGGTATGGAACTGTAGTCCATACGTGTTATAGAATTAGTGTTTTTTTAATTACCATAACTATTTTTTTTTTAATTTTGTATGAAAGTTGCATGCTACTCTTAGCATCTGTATTACCCTAGTGGGTTTAGTGCTTAGTTTTGAGTGTAATAATAATAATAATATACTTTAGAAAGAACACAAATTTTTCTTTCCTTTGCACTTCTTCCACTTTTTAATCACATTACTCTTCCAATTTTTGTTTTCACCATGTCTCTTTTTAGCTCTGTGTCCTTCAATCGGCCTCCCTCTGCTATCCCTCTTCTCCATTTTTTCTTTTCCTTCCTTTACTTATCTCCTTCATTATCTCTCTCTTATTCTTCACTTTTTTTATCGTTCTCCCTTTTTTTCTATTTTTTTGTATCTTCGGTATTGAAGTACTTCCCATATTCACATATTTAACTGCTTTCTCGGACTGGGTAGCAATAGAAACGCAATTAATTATATTCATGGGGAAGGGCAATACCCGTAGGGACTATACAGCACCTGAGTATTGGAAGGTAATCAGGTTTGATCTGAGTAAGTTCAAGTTAGTTTCATTTCTTCGTATAAAGAGCTCTTACAAGCATATAGACACCCCTGGTTACTTAGGTTTATGCACCTTAACCTAAAAATATAAATAAATAAAATATTTGCTTAAACTACAAAGAACGTTCATAAAATAGCAATGGGAAAAGTGTAATAAAACGAATTGTGCAAAATGAGGACCCCTCTAGCGAGGTGCTGGTTTAGCGCTTCTATTTGATTATAATAATAATAATCTAGCGAGGTGCTTTAATGGTAGACTCTTAATGCAAGAAATTAAACATGACTTTCCCATGGATCGAATCTGACTACTTCCTATTCTCCTTGGGAATGTATGACCCCAAGGGGTTTAGCATTTCCCCATCCGTTGCATCAACTGTCATATTCTTGTAATATCTCGCCTCTCCTTATTACCGTTTGTGTACTATCTTCTGCACTGTTCTGCAGGTGTGTTCCCTCTACCATCAAATGATGTAACAATAATTAATATACGTGTCTGTATGTAGTTTACATTCTGGGTGTTAATATAATGAATACTATTATCTTACTCTTGAATTTCTTTGACAGTCTATTACAAGCGAATTTCTTTGAGCGACCTTCACGGCTTTCGGGTAATGGTCTCCGTGTGGGTTCCTACACGCCACTTAAGCACCCTAAGAGACACAATTAACACAGTGAAACGGTCTGGCAGAGAGGGAATTAAGTCCCGTCTGTGTTCGCGTTTCGTGACCATCACATTACATGGTCTCCAACACCCACGTCACTCGGGCTCCTCCAGGGAAATACCTTAATGCAGGCACGACAGAGAACAGTAGAGAGTCATTAGCATGGCCAGGTGGCTGAGCCGCCTGCACTGCCAGCAAGTTCAGACAAACATACTGCTTCTGCTTACCTATTTTCCTAGTAAAAAACATCATTGTCAAGACATCCTTCAGGTTATTAAGCTAAGAGACTCATTAACCTATAATAAACCAACAAAGACAAGCAAATATAACTCATTTCCCTTGGGGTCGTTCCCCAGAATGTGACCCATAGCAGTTGAATAGCACTTTGGTACCTGTTTACCGCTAGGTAAACACCTTGTTTATACACCTCGGCCGCTCGGGAATAGAACCCGGGTCCTCTTAGCTGTTAACCAAAAAGATTCTCACTGAACAACAGTTCAGCCATCCCTTGTGGCCTCTTTCCATGATAGTAAGTAGTTGTAGGTGACGCACAACCTATAGCATCTGATTAGGAATGCTCCATATAACCTTCCGGTCTTGGGGATGTGTGTCGCTGCCGGTGAAAGGCCCTTGATTCAAGGAATTGGAGCTACCCTCCATTTCCTCTTATTGAGCCTGTTTGCCTCCCATTCCTCCATAATAAATTAGACGGGTCGTCGAAAGACTGGGACCCGTGTTAGGACACGGCCCTGGCGAATATTATAAAAGTAAGTCCTGTTCCCCAGACGCTGTATGACCCATACGCGTTTAGCGCTTTCTCGTGAAAATAATAATAATACATTTAGCCCCGAGATATTGTTTTCATTAGAGAGCCAACCCAAAAATGACAACAAATTTGTCAAATAAATACATAAAACAATTTTGAAAATCTAGGAACAAAATCTTTTGTAATTATTTTCTAGAAAAAAGGTAGGGATTTAATGTGTATGTGTGTGTGTATTTGCCTAGTTTTTCACCTTCCCATATTACAAAAAACTGAGCTTAATCTCTTGGGCCCTGATACTTTGGATTTTCTCACACTGTTTTATGTCTTTGGTCTATGAGGCAGAGAAGAAAGTATAAAGATAAATGGTTCAGAGAACCGACAAGTTGATAAATTAGACTTAGGTATCTTTACTGAGGGAACGTTTCGCCACACAGTGGCTTCATCAGTCCTATACAAAGAAGAATAGTGAAGATCAGAAGGAGATTGAGGTAATCAGTCCCTCAGTCTGGAGTCATGTTATCAGTCCATCAATCGACAAGTTGATAAATTAGACACACGTGACACCGTCTACGACTGCTTCACCTCACCAGTCTATAGTATATAAGCCACTTCTTCGCTCACATTCTATATTATTTTCAAGATTGATGGACTGATAACATTGACTCCAGAATGGGGGACTGATTACTTCAATCTTCTGATCGTCACTATGCTTTGTGTTGGACTGATGAAGCCACTGTGTGGCGAAACGTTTCCGAAATAGATACCCAAGTGACTCACGAAATCGTAATGACACGATTGCAAACAAACCATACCACGGGTGGGGTTCGAACCCGCGGTCAGAGAGTCTCAAAACTCCAGAACAGGGAGCTGCAAGTCAGCGTCCACCTCCTGCGCCTCGGCTACCCTACTGCAAAGCGCCTCATCGAACGCATGAGTGAGGAGCTTTGCCGCCACTGCGACCGGATGGTTCCAAAGCCTCTAGTTCACTACATGCTTGACTGTCCTGCGACGACGTCCATCCGCCGCAGGCACTTCCCGATGGCACCTGGGGATCTGACCCGCGAGGACAAAGCAGCCCGGCTGGTTTACCTGGCCACCCATGACTTGGAGACACTGCTCCCAGTCCTAGCCACCCACCCGCCCCCTCGATGACGACACCGGAGAACCCCGACGACGACCAAGACTACCCACTACAGCTATTCTTTCTCTCACTTCCTTTCTTATCCCCCATCCTTCTTCTTCCTATGTAGGTAGAACCACAGCCTGAAGTACCAAGATCTGCTGATGAAGATGCGACGTCAGAAGACACTCCCCATCATGGGGAGCCACAGCAAGAAAGAAAGAAAGAAGAAGATGACCGACACCCTCTACCTAGAGGGCCAATGCCGGGTCACCATTTGGAGAAGACCCGGGCCGGATGTACCGGCGAACATAAAACAACAACAACACATTCTATATTATTTTCAAGATTGATGGACTGATAACATTGACTCCAGAATGGGGGACTGATTACTTCAATCTTCTGATCGTCACTATGCTTTGTGTTGGACTGATGAAGCCACTGTGTGGCGAAACGTTTCCGAAATATATACCCAAGTGACTCACGAAATCGTAATGACACGATTGCAAACAAACCATACCACGGGTGGGGTTCGAACCCGCGGTCAGAGAGTCTCAAAACTCCAGACCGTCGCGTAAGCCAAGTGTTGCATATGTGTCTAATTGATCAAGGAAGGGAGGAATGGCAGTGGCTATTTAAGGGTTATAAAGAAGTTCCCATCAAATGTGTTTACTCACACCCAGCCTGTCCGTGATTTCTTTTGATGCATCAAACGTAAACAAATCTGAGAGAGAGAGAAATCCCACAGGAGACTAAAAACAAGGAAGAATGGTAGGCTGTACATTTTGACCTCTAGTTTATACATACAATAATAACATGGTTATAAATATGAAAATAATTTTTCAAGGGGTGGACCAGTAAGCCAGCGGAAGGCCTCGGTCAGATGACAAAAAGCTCCAACGGCGGGTCATCATCTAAGACCCGCGTCAGGAAACACTTGTCCTGTTTCCTGACGAACCCTACCTAACCTAACCAGTCTACAGACTACCTTTCTACTGATTACCTACAGACTACCTTTAGACTACCGATCTTCCTTGTGTTTGTCTCTTGTTGAATTTTCTCTCTGTGATGAGTTTTTATTATACTTTGTTGCAACGGTGTTACCAAATTTGTTCATTCAAAACAAAATATTCAGTGCTACTAATGAGTAATAAAAATGCAAATGTGCATGAATTAATAATTTATTACTACTGTGTAGTTTGTCAACAATATTTTTATAGTAAAAGTATGATAGTTTATCTAATAAATCACATGTTGATCATCATAGTTCTTCAGTCTTTATGCCCGATATTTGTTCTGTAGTGTCAACATCTTATGCGTCATTTACAGTACTTTTTTCAAAGATGTTAGCAAAATACTTAGGCAATATACGATCAAAATGTATTTATTTAGTTATTTATCTTTTTATTTATGACAAAAGACCGTACCTTAAGGAACTGACATTTTTATTTGGCTACGACTAGATTTTGTTTACTACTACTACTACTACTACTACTGCTACTACTACTACTACTACTACTACTACTACTACTACTACTACTACTACTACTACTACTACTACTTCTACTACTACTACTACTACTACTACTACTACTACTACTACTACTACTACTACTCTGCTACTACTACTACTCTGCTCACTACTACTCTGCTACCTACTACTCTGCACTACTACTACTCTACTACTACTACTACTCTCTACTACTACTACTACTACTCTACTACTACTACTACTTCTACTACTACTACTACTACTACTACTACTTCTGCTACTACTACTACTACTACTACTACTACTACTACTTCTGCTACTACTACTACTACTACTACTATTGTGTTCTGTTTGTTAAAAAAAACTAAATACACGTCTAGTGACCTTATTTTATGGGTTATCACTATACAGTCGCATTTCTCAAGTGCCACATTGTCATTTTACCTTCCAAAGGAACGGATTTCACATGACTTGGGACTGGGCTCGTTATTGTTCCAGAATATACTTCTAAATATCCTAGTTCTCAAATAGTGTGAAAATGATGAGAATAAAAACCGGATATAACCTGGAAATGATGGAGGGATGGTCAGACTAGTGGTTTCGGTATTTATCCTTTGTAAGGGCAAGCAAGATTAATGCAGATTTGGAAATGTGAAAACAGACATGAAATTTATTATAGATTGTGGTACATATGCTACAAATGTAACTTACACACACACACACACACACACACACACACACATACCCCGGTGGCCTAGTGGGTAAAGCTCTCGCTTCACGCACGGAGGGGCCGGGTTCAATTCCCGGTGGGGCAGAAACATTTCGAAATGTTTCCTTACATAAACATACACACACACACATATATACAACAGGCCTAGTGTCTAATTGACATGTGCCTAGGACAAAATGGTAACTAACACACACAGCCACATAAGGGGAGCAACAGTCAAGGACCAGGTAATCAGGCTGAGGAAGGAAGGAGGGGAGGTCACAAGAAATGACCGTGAAGTATGTGAGGAACTCAACATGAGATTCAAAGAAGTGTTCACAGAGGAGACAGAAGGGACTCCAGAAAGACGGAGAGGTGGGGTACACCACCAAGTGTTGGACACAATACATACAACTGAGGAGGAAGTGAAGAGGTTGCTAAGTGAGCTAGATACCTCAAAGGCAATAGGGCCGGATAACATTTCTCCACGTTTCCTGAGAGAGGGAGCAGAGGCGTTATGTGTACCACTAACAACAATTTTCAACACATCTATCGAAACAGGGAGACTACCTGAGGTATGGAAGACAGCAAATGTAGACACGAAGCACTAAACTACAGACCGGTGTCACTGACATGTATAGTATGCAAGGTCATGGAGAAGATTATCAGGAGAAGAGTGGTGGAGCATCTAGAAAGGGATGAGCTTATCAACGACAGCCAGCATGGTTTCAGGGATGGGAAATCCTGCGTCACAAACCTACTGGAGTTCTATGACAGGGTGACGGCAGTAAGACAAAAGAGAGAGGGGTGGGTAGATTGCATTTCTTGGACTGTAAGAAGGCGTTTGACAGAGTTCCACACAAGAGATTAGTGCAAAAGCTGGAGAACCAGGCAAGAATAACGGGGAAGGCACTACAATGGATCAGAGAATACCTGTCAGGAAGACAACAGCGAGTCATGGTACTTGGCGAGGTGTCAGAGTGGGCGCCTGTAACGAGCGGGGTGCCACAGGGATCAGTCCTAGGATCGGTGCTGTTTCTGGTATTTGTGAACGACATGACGGAAGGAATAGACTCCGAAGTGTCCCTGTTTGCAGATGATGTGAAGTTGATGAGAAGAATTCAGTCGGACGAGGACCAGACAGAACTACAGAGGTATCTGGACAGGCTGCAAGCCTGATCCAGCAACTGGCTCCTGGAATTCAACCCCACCAAGTGCAAAGTCATGAAGATTGTGGATAGGGCAAAGAAGATCACAGACGGAGTACAGTCTAGGGGGCCAGAGCTTACAAACCTCACTCAAGGAAAAGGATCTTGGGGTGAATATAACACCGGGCACATCTCCTGAGGCGCACATCAACCAAATAACTGCTGCAGCATACGGACGCTTAGCAAACCTAAGAACAGCATTCCGACATCTTAATAAGGAGTCATTCAGGACTCTGTACACTGTGTACGTTAGGCCCATACTGGAGTATGCAGCACCAGTTTGGAACCCTCACCTAGCCAAGCATGTAAGGAAACTAGAGAAAGTGCAGAGGTTTGCAACAAGACTAGTCCCGGAGCTAAGAGGTATGTCCTACGAGGAGAGGTTACGGGAAATCGACCTGACGACACTGGAAGACAGGAGAGATAGAGGGGATATGATAACGACTTATAAAATACTGAGAGGAATCGACAAGGTGGACAGAGACAGAATTTTCCAGAGGTGGGACACAGCAACAAGGGGTCACAGTTGGAAGTTGAAGACTCAGATGAACCACAGGGATGTTAGGAAGTATTTCTTCAGTCACAGAGTTGTCAGGAAGTGGAATAGTCTGGGAAGTGATGTAGTGTAGGCAGGATCCATACATAGCTTTAAGGAGAGGTATGATAAAGCTCATGGAACAGGGAGAGTGACCGAGTAGCGGCCAGTGAAGAGGCGGGGCGAGGAGTTGTGAATCGACCCCTGCAACCACAACTAGGTGAGTACACACAGGAGCTGTGACTCGGCCCCTGCAACCACAACTAGGTGAGTACACACAGGAGCTGTGACTCGACCCCTGCAACCACAACTAGGTGAGTACACACAGGAGCTGTGACTCGACCCCTGCAACCACAACTAGGTGAGTACACACAGGAGCTGTGACTCGACCCCTGCAACCACAACAAGGTGAGTACACACAGGAGCTGTGACTCGACCCCTGCAACCACAACTAGGTGAGTACACACAGGAGCTGTGATTCGACCCTGCAACCACAACTAGGTGAGTACACACAGGAGCTGTGACTCGACCCTGCAACCACAACTAGGTGAGTACACACAGGAGCTGTGACTCGACCCCTGCAACCACAACTAGGTGAGTACACACAGGAGCTGTGACTCGACCCCTGCAACCACAACTAGGTGAGTACACACAGGAGCTGTGACTCGACCCCTGCAACCACAACTAGGTGAGTACACACAGGAGCTGTGACTCGACCCCTGCAACCACAACTAGGTGAGTACACACAGGAGCTGTGAATCGACCCCTGCAACCACAACTAGGTGAGTACACACAGGAGCTGTGAATCGACCCCTGCAACCACAACTAGGTGAGTACACACAGGAGCTGTGACTCGACCCCTGCAACCACAACTAGGTGAGTACACACAGGAGCTGTGACTCGACCCCTGCAACCACAACTAGGTGAGTACACACAGGAGCTGTGAATCGACCCCTGCAACCACAACTAGGTGAGTACATACAGGAGCTGTGACTCGACCCCTGCAACCACAACTAGGTGAGTACACACACACCACGACCATTTTTGTTTACTTATCTGTTTCATGAATTACTGGAAAAAGATACTTTATCTGATCGTGAATTTTTCAGCGTCGATGAATTTAGGTGGCATTGCCAGAATGTCCCACTCCACGTTCACGTGTACATGGAGCCCATGACATATACATGTGCGTGGAGGTCTGGCATGAACATGTACGTTAAGACTTAGACGTTCGGTTGTGCGCATTATTATTATTATTATATTTACCGAGAAGCTCTAAACTCGCTGGCATCACACAGCACCTTGGGAGTGGAAAGTAATCAGGTTTGATCCGAAGAAAGGGAGAGCATCTCCAGTTCTTTGGATGACGAGCCTTCACCAACATGAAGGCACCGCATTCTCCCACGAAAGATCACATTAGAGGTGTGGACGTATGCATAAGGTGAGAGGCTGCACATTCCACTCGCCTCACCTCACTCTCACCTCACCTCACCTCACATCACATCACATCGCCTCACCTCACTCTCACCTCACCTCACCTCACATCACATCACCTCACATCACATCACATCACATCACCTCACCTCACATCACCTCACCTCACCTCACATCACATCGCCTCACCTCACTCTCACCTCACGAAGCACGAGTACAAGTATATCTGAGAGCACCAACAGACCGCTCTTGTCTCCAGGGTTTGGTAAATAGATTTTTATTTAGGCTTTGAATATATAACACAATTTTTTTTACAATGGTCTTAAGGGCACACAGATGTTATGAGCAATAAAAAGAACATTATGTAGATTTAAGTTAGGTTAACCCAGTAAAGTCAATGTGTATGTGTGTGTGTGTGTGTGTACTCACCTATTTGTGGTTGCAGGAGTCGATACATAGCTCCTGGCCCCGCCTCTTCACTGATCGCTTATTTGATTATAATAATAATAATAATAATTCACTGATCGCTACTAGGTCCTCTTTCTCCCTGCTCCATGAGCCTTATCATACTTCGTCTTAAAACTATGTATGGTTCCTGCCTCCACTACGTCACTTGCCAGACTATTCCACTTCCTGACAACTCTGTGACTAAAGAAATACTTCCTAACATCTCTTTGACTCATCTGAGTCTTCAACTTCCAATTGTGACCCCTTGTTTCTGTGTCCCATCTCTGGAACATCTTGTGTGTGTGTGTGTGTGTGTGTGTGTGTATCCTCACCTATATGTGGTTGCAGGGGTCAAGTCACAGCTCCTAGCCCCCCGCCTCTTCACTGATCACTACTAGGTCCACTCTCCCATGGCTTCAAGAGCCTTATCGTGCCTTTTCTTAAAGCTATATATGGATCCCCACTCTTCAGATTGTTGTACTTCCTGACAACTCTAAGGCTGAAGAAATACTTCCTATCATCCCTATGACTCATCTGCGTTTTCAACATCCAGCTGTGCCCTCTTTTACCTATTTCAAAATTCTAAAACATTCTGTTCCTGTTCACCCCGTTAATTACTCTCAATATTTTGTACGTTGAGTTCCCTTAACCTCTCCTCATAGGACATACCCCTTAGCTCCGGGACTAGTCTTGTTGCAAACCTTTGCACTTTCTCAATTTATTGATATACTTGATCGAGTTTGGGTTCCATACTGTGCTGCAATATAGACCTGATGTACACGGTGTACACTGTCTTGAATGACTCTTTACTTAGATATCGAAAAGATATTATTTGGTTTGCCAGACGCGCATTTTCTGCAGTAGTTATTTGATTGATGTGCTCGGTATGATGCTCATCCCAATTTCCTTCTCCTTGAGTGTGGTTTACAGCCTTTACCCTCATAGCCTGTACTCTGTCTGTGGTTTTCTTTGTCCTTCCCCAATCTTCATATCTTTGCACTTGGTGGGACTAAACTCCAGGCACCATTTGTTAGATCAAGCCTTCAGCATGTCCAGGTCCACTTGTAACCTCTCCTGATCCTCGTCCGCTTGTATTCTCCTCATTAGTTTCACGTCATCTGCAAACAGGGATACCCCTGACTTTATTTCTTCTGTCACGTCATTCACATATACACGAAACAGCACCGGCCTTAGGAATGATCCTTGTGGAACCCTACCCGTCCCATGCACCCATTCCAGTGCCATCACTCGTTATGTTTTTTTTTTGTGTGTGTGTGTGCGTGCGTGTGTGCGTGCGTGTGTGCGTGCGTGCGTGTGTGTGCGTGCGTGTGTGTGCGTGCGTGCGTGTGTGTGCTGTATTTGACCAAAGAGGAAAAATGAGACTACGAAGATAACGCTGAATACCAAGCTTTAATTGCGACAGCGTTTCGCTGTGTAGTGCAAAACGTTGCCATGATATAAGTTTTGTGTGCACTTGTGCTTTTTATTGCCATGGGTAGTGTGCCTTATAATAATAATAATAATAATAATAATAGTTTATTTAAACATGGTACAATGATACATAGTTAGGTAGACATGATACAATGATACATAGGTATAAATGAGGTGTACATGCCAAAAGCCCTTAATATGCTCTGCATTGCGGAAATATTAGGTAATATTAGGAAATATTAGGTAATAGTTCACTCAGCCGATTTCGGCATTTAATTATGATTCGAACTGTAAAATATGCAAAATTATATAAAACTACCAATAGAAGCTTCGCTATAGCCACTGTCAGGGAAAAAAATAATAGCAAATGACGCAGACGTTGATGCAAACGCCCAGATGGGGGGTCACCACTCTGCACTTGAAGATTATTATTATTATCGTCGTATTCATATGGGAATTGTGAACCCTATGGCTCTAGGAGAAGCTTTAGAAAAATAGCAAGCAAGTAGTGTGGGACAACACGTTTTCTTCAAGCACAAGCGACACCTGAACATTGTATCAGGCGGTGGTGCTGCCACCTACAGGGAGGCACAAAATACAATTAAATGCAGATGTCTTCGCACTTAGTTACAACTTCATCCCATAAGGTACAGAGACCCTCTGCTTCTGAAGAAAATGGGCTCTCCAATTACTGCAGGAGTTCAGACATAAACTCTTAACGGAAACCAAGGCGTCCAACGCCACCAGTATCTTCATCTAATTTTTCAGTCTTGAAATACAGAGGGAATGACAACTGCATCGTGGACAGTAGAGTGAGCGTTGCTATTTAAGCCAAAATCGCAAGTTTTACCTAATCGGCACGACATATATAAATAGCAACGTCTTCTTGCCATATAAGACAAGTGAAAATTTGTGTATGCAATAATTTCGCCAAAATCATTCTGAACATAACGAAAAAAATATATTTCATTGTGTTTGTTTATTATTAAATTAATGTTAACGTATCTAAAATATATTTAGTTGGGTTAGGCTAAATTAAATTGCGCTTGTTGTAATAAGGTTAGGTATGTTTTCAAAGTTTCTCTTGGTACAAAATTATAAATTCTTACATTAATATAAATGAAAAAAAATATATCTTTAAATGTATAAGAGAAAATTTTAGAAAGGACTTAATTTTAGATGAGTTCTTGCTAATCGACCAGTTTTACCTAATCGGCACGACATATATATATATATATATATATATATATATATATATATATATATATATATATATATATATATATATATAAAATATATATATATATATATATATATATATATTTAAGCTTAATTCATCTAATCTTGCTAGTCACTTTATAAATACATCCACATATGTTAAATGTATATATTGGTTCCATGGTATTGTAGATATTATTATTATTATTATTATTATTATTATTATTATTATTATTATTATTATTATATTGACGAAAGGCGCTAAAACCCGAGGTGGTCATACAGTACTTGAGGAATGAAAGTCAGTCAGGTGTATTCCACTGAGGCAGGGAAGCTCCAGTTCCTTTGCTCAAGAGTCGCTCACCAGCATCAAGGCGCCTCCCACCTTGAAGAGAAGTTAAGGTAATAAAACTAACATCTCCTGCAGGTATTAGTCTTTATTCAGGCTTGAAGACCACTTTGAGAGAGAGGACGAGCAGGAAGCACCCTCCCCGTGTAGTTGTTACGTCCCACAATTGAAAGTTGGGTAACAGTTTGCCAGTGTCTTTTGTCCGCACACACACACACACACACACACACACACACACACCATGTGTAGCTATTGATTCTGCAGAAGGGATGTATGAGGACAATGCGGGGAAGACAGGAGCCAGCGAGGCGCTGTAAGGTGCGCCTTGATTCACCCAGGGGATCACCATGAAGTGTGTATCTCTCAGTGTACATACGCTGAGAGTTTGTGTTAATCCCTGTTTTAGGGACTAAAATATTCTTGACTGGTGGTGAACATGCGGCCTTGAGACCCCTCGTGTAGTCGATATACTTTAAACCTCATTAACCAGGTAACTAACAACCTGGGATAACAATGACGCATGAAGCAATGTCAGCCTTTATTATGAACCTTTATGAAATTAACTTGATAAATTATTTCATTATCATGGGGAATCGATAAACCCGTAGGAGTTATACAGAGCCTGAGAAGCGTGGAGGTAGTAAGGGTCGATCCAAGGAAGGGCAGGAGAGAACCCTTCAGCGGCACCCAGGCACCTCCCTTGAAGGGTTTACTTAAGCTTTTCTTGAGTGAAACGCTTCGATAAAATCTTGCGCTGTTTCCCACGCGTCGCCTCGTTGCCTCTCCTGCCTTGATGCAGTTTATATCAAAGATTAAAGTTATATTGGTACTGCTCCAAATTTATTATCACATTTTACTTCTAATAACAGTATTGTGAAAATATGCGTCCATATTTATCATTATATATATCAGTAGCTGCTGGAAGCCGAAGAAGCCAGACGTTTGTTGGGCTATTTAACCAGCACTTACGAGGGCACGTCTATTATTATTATTATTATTATTATTATTATTATTATTATTATTATTATAAAAGAAGTAAGCGCTAAACCCGTATGTGTCATACAGCACATGTGAGAAGGTGTGTGAGAGAGATCGTGGTACAATCTATGATACGTTATCTGGGCTGTGTAAATATTTCATATCCCGGGAGACCGGCTCCCACAGCAATCACTCCCTCGCACATAGGGCCGACAATGAGCGGCTCCCACAGCAATCACTGCCTCGCACATAGGGCCGACAATGAGCGGCTCCCACAGCAATCACTGCCTCGCACATAGGGCCGACAATGAGCGGCTCCCACAGCAATCACTGCCTCGCACATAGGGCCGACAATGAGCGGCTCCCACAGCAATCACTGCCTCGCACATAGGGCCGACAATGAGCGGCTCCCACAGCAATCACTGCCTCGCACATAGGACCGACAATGAGCGGCTCCCACAGCAATCACTGCCTCGCACATAGGGCCGACAATGAGCGGCTCCCACAGCAATCACTGCCTCGCACATAGGGCCGACAATGAGCGGCTCCCACAGCAATCACTGCCTCGCACATAGGACCGACAATGAGCGGCTCCCACAGCAATCACTGCCTCGCACATAGGGCCGACAATGAGCGGCTCCCACAGCAATCACTGCCTCGCACATAGGACCGACAATGAGCGGCTCCCACAGCAATCACTGCCTCGCACATAGGGCCGACAATGAGCAATATACATAATGCATCCGCCAAAGCATTAACAATTCAAACAATAGCGAGCACTGAAAACAAATACTCTTTAATGTTCGCTATTGCCTCCTAGTCTAAACTTGTTTACCGTTGAGGCTTGTGACGTTGTTTATAAATATAAAATGAAAACGTAATGAGTTGCCGTTATTTGAATGCTGCGTGATATTGTAAACAGGTGGCATGCGTTGTTTGAACACGTGCCACGTGGTGTGTAAACATCCAACACGTGCTGGGTGTTTATATAAAACGTGGTGTATTGAGCGTGAGGCCTCACTGACGAGCTCAGCGCTGTTGCTGGCCTCTAGAATACGCTTTCAGGAGAATGAAAAATAGTTTATCCAATATAGGAAAATCCAACAAAGTCAAATAGTATGATTTATTTCTATAGAGATCCTCCTCCCCTAGGAAGCATCTTACAACAGTCGACTGACATCTAAGTACCTAAGCACCTCTAGGGGAACATGGGAAGTAGGTGTACGGAGGCCTACTTGAAGGTTGTTCCGGGTGAGGGGGGTCAACGCCACTGCGGCCCGGTCATCGACCAGGCCTCCTGTGGATTAGGGCCTGATCAACCAGGCTGTTACTGCTGGCCAAGCACAATCCAACGTACGAACCAGAGCCCAGGTGATCGGGCACTGCCTATCAGTCTTGCCTAGCTCGGGTATCGAATCGTTTAAATATACTATGTCTGATTATTTTAAAAGAAGGAAAATAGGGAAGTCAGAGATGGTGAAATTTTAACAGCAGATTGCACTGATAAATAAGACGTGTAACACTAGCATGTCATCTGGAACATGTCGTGAATAAGGATCATTATATTGACGGGGGAACGCTAAACCCATCGGGGTCATACAGATAGAAACGTAGCTCTTATTCCTTTGACCAAGTACTGGCAGCAGTGAACCAGCCCCTTGTTTCCCTCCTGAAGAGAGAGAACAGAAAGAAGTCTGAAATAATATACATAAGGAAAATACTCGCGAATCTTGTCCCCAATCGGCACACTTATTGAAGAGGAAATACAGAGTAAAGCGAGTGAAAATCAAGGGTGCCATAAGCACAACTTATTATTACCAGATATAAAAAAAATTATTTTAATGAAGGTAGAAATTTTTTTAAGAAAAAACTGAACTACTACATACAAAAGGCAAATTATTTAAGTTGTGATTACTATGAAGGCCGTCGAGCCTACAGCAGCAACACCCTGAGGCAGGGGCTGAGACAACAAAAGAATCCTCGAAACAAGCCACGAGTATTGTCAGATATGTTCTAAAAATCCAGCAACATGACTGCAATCATACAAAATATAATTCGAAATTATATTAATTTAAACGCTTCTTCCTGTTATTGTTTTGTTTTGTTATTTTCGTTGTTTTTGCTAATCTTGATTTGTTGATATCTCCTAGACGAGGCCAGGCAACATCCACGACTCTACTTCTTCAGTGACTTCGGTAATAGCATGAGACCCACGTCGCACCGGA
Organism: Cherax destructor; assembly: GCA_009830355.1. Classification (NCBI taxonomy): domain Eukaryota; kingdom Metazoa; phylum Arthropoda; class Malacostraca; order Decapoda; family Parastacidae; genus Cherax; species Cherax destructor. The sequence continues at coordinate 19,765 of WNWK01030848.1, forward strand.
TGACTTATCGCTCATCTATCTAGCCACACCAGTCTCACACAGGGCTACCTGCTTCAACTTCCTGCTCTTGTCTCACGACTTCAACTACTTCAGAAGCTGCAGCACCTCTGTCACACGACTTTACTTGCTTTAGGAGCTAGGAAACCTGCACTAATAGCACTCTAGTAATATCAATGTGTGTAACAGGACTATAGTAAGACCACTATATGTAGCAAAATTATAGTATCAGCACTACAGTAATAGAACTATAGTTATGTCACTATAGTATTACATAATCCTTGGTTACCATACTGACCAGCTACGCCTTAGATTAACTTATTGAAACTTGTAGGTTACCTGTAGTCGCCTCTGGAAGTTGCAGGCTTGGTCAATCAGGTTGTTAGCGCCAGACGCCCGCAGTCGAACGTATGCACCACAGCCCGGCTGATGAGGAACAATTTTCAGGAATTTGTCGAGTTCACTCTTGAAGACAGCCAGGGGTTTGCTGGTACCCCTTTGTATGCATAAAGGGAGGACACTGATGAGTAAAGGCCCCATTATACTTATTGCGTTCTATCTCAGTTTACGCATAACTCACTCCCCTGCCTTAACAATAGTGTTCATATGTAATGATTTCGGTGTGCAAATTTGGGATCAATTCCTCCAGAATCTTCCTGGTATACGTTTATCTTGTATCTGTCGTATATTGTTTAGACTGTTCATAAATGGATGCATTCCTACAACCGGAGTGCGCAGGGTCAAATATTAGCATACGCACACACACACACACACACACACACACACACACACACACCTACACACACACACACATGCACACACACATACATACATACGCAAACATCCACAGGACAGGCTGCAGGCCTGGTCCAGCAACTGGCTCCTGGAGTTCAACCCCACCAAGTGCAAAGTCATGAAGATTGGGAAGGGCAAAGAAGACCACAGACGGAGTACAGTCTAGGGGGCCAGAGCCTACAAACCTCACTCAAGGAAAAGAATCTTGGGGTGCGTATAACACCGGGCACATCTCCTGAGGCGCACATCAAGCAAATAACTGCTGCAGCATACGGACGCCTGGCAAACCTAAGAACAGCATTCCGACATCTTAATAAGGAGTCATTCAGAACTCTGTACACTGTGTACGTTAGGCCCATACTGGAGTACGCAGCGCCAGTTTGGAACCCTCACCTAGTCAAACATGTAAGGAAACTAGAGAAAGAGCAAAGGTTTGCAACAAGACTAGTCCCGGATCTAAGGGGCATGTATTACGAGGAGAGGTTAAGGGAAATCGACCTGACGACACTGGAGGACAGGAGAGATAGAGGGGATATGACAACGAGGTGGGACACAGAGGTGGGACACAGCAACAAAAGGTCACAATTGGGAGTTGAAGACTCAAATGAATCACAGGGATGTTAGGAAGTATTTCTTCAGTCACAGAGTTGTCAGGAAGTGGAATAGTCTGGGAAGTGATGTAGTGGAGGCAGGATCCATACATAGCTTTAAGGAAGGGTATGATAAAACTCATGGAGCGGGTAGAGTGACCGAGTAGCGGCCAGTGAAGAGGCGGGGCCAGGAGCTGTGACTCGACCCTGCAACCACAACTAGGTGAGCACACACACACACACACACACACACACACACACATATATATATATATATATATATATATATATATATATATATATATATATATATATATATATATATATATATATATATATATATGTTGCTACCTTAGACTGAGAAAACTTCCTCTCATACCACTTGTTGCTACTCTTTCAACATTGCATAGCTCTTGGTGACGCACGTTCTTGCCGAATAAGGCAAGCTAAAATTTGTGTATGCAATAATTTCCAAAAAATAATTTTGATGCTAACGAAAAAATATATTTCTTTGTGTTTGTTTTAGTTAGATTAGGCTAAATTAAATTGTGCTTGTTATAATAAGGTTAGGTAAGTTTTCTAAGGTTCTTTTGATACAAAATCATTAATTTTTATATTAGACCAGTCAGCAAGTGAAGTCGTGTGATGGAGGTGCTGCAGCTCCTGAAGTAGCTGAAGTCGTGAGACAAGAGCAGGAAGGTGAAGCAGGTAGTCCTGCGTGAGACTGGTGCAACGTGTGGCATCGCTACAACCTAAATTCATCTCAGCCACACTCCTGTTCTCTGAAAATTAAATTTAATTTTGATTCCTTAATTAATTTAGCGTACAGGAAAATATTCGTTCAACACTTAATGAGTTCTGAGGCAGAATACATGGTGAAGGTTTCTTCATTCTCGCTGTCGCAGGCAGAATGCCTCTGCAATGCATATGTTAATTTGTGTGTTAATGGAAGAAAAGTTCATTTTCACCCCTCTCACCGACGTATATATATATATATATATATATATATATATATATATATATATATATATATATATATATATATATATATATATATATATATATATATATCGTACCAAATACGTAGATACAATTAGTCAATTAGCTAGAACTCATTTAAAATTAAATCCTTTCTAAAATTTTCTCTTATACCTTTAAAGATATATTTTTTCATTTATGTTAATGTAAAAATTAATAATTTTGTACCAAACGAACCTTACAAAACTTACCTAACCTAATTATAACAAGCGCAATTTAATTTAGCCTAATCCAACTAAATATATTTTAAATAAGTTTACAATAATTTAATAATAAACAAGCCCAATAAAATATATTTTTATCGTTAGGGTCAGAATTATTTTTGCGAAATTATTGCATACACAGATTTCCTCTTGCCTTATTCGCCAAGAACGTGCGTTATCAGGAGCTATGCAATGTTGCAAGAGTAGCAACAGGTGGGATGAGAGGAAGTTTTCTCAGTGTAAGGTAGCGTGGTAAGAGGAACTGGCTGGCGTCACTACGCTACCTTACTCGGATCAAACTTTGTCTCCGCATTGGCCACCCAGCTCTTGACGGGTGCGGGTGTGCTGTTCCTGGGCTGCCACCTAGCGGTGATCAAAGACAACTTCATTTTCTGTAAACATGGCGACGGCGAGCAGACGCAGGATTAACACAGTCTGTATAGATATGATGACAGGATCTTTGCAACCGGCTACTGCGGCTACAGTTCTGCCAAACATATTAAGAGACGTTTATGGTTTGGAGACTACAGATTTGTATGGCGTGGCACTCAACGGAGTTAATAGAGTCTTTGTAAAACTCTTAACGGCTGAGGTGTACGAAAGGACTGTCGACCGCCATCAAGACAGAGTCTATACGGTACATTCTGGCCTACAAGTGCGACTGAAGGACGTGTCGCATACTTACACTTGGATCAGGGTTAAGAACGTACCGTTTGAATCGAAATCGTGGACATCAGCCAAGTATTTGGAGATTAGGCATTGTGCATGCTGCCATGCCTGGGAAGTGG
>WNWK01030849.1:0-23173 GCA_009830355.1 Cherax destructor
CTTTTTTTGGGGATAAAATGGAAGACATACAGTGGACCCTCGGTTTTCGTTCACCTCCAAACTCGAACAATTATGTAAGTGTATTTTCGTAAGTGCTTTTGTAAGTGTATTTTTGGGGGTCTGAAATGACTAATCTAATTTACATTTGTCCTTATGGGAACAAATTCATTCGGTAACAGCACTCAAACAGCATTCTGGAAAGAATTTTCAACAAAAACCGAGGGTCCACTGTACTAGCAAAATAGCCAAGAATTTGGTCAATTGGAACAATGTAACTGGCCTAAAATAGGACTCAATGTAGGCAAAACCCTGACGCATAAATATTGATGACATAGCAAAATTTGCTAAAGCATAATTTCATCAATTTTCCATCAAATTTCATACTTTTTTGTTTATTACCATCAGAAAAGAGATTCTCTACCATTTCATAAAACAAAACAAAAATTGAAAATTCTTGGACAGTGTGAACAAATTTCAGATTGGGTGTCTGGACTGAAAAAGTTAAGAACACCAAATGTTTAACTGCCATATATATAGGAATAAACTGGTTTCATATCGAGTAATTAGAAGCTGAATTCTTAGTCCTTCATGACACTGAACATTCAGAAATGGTAGTTTTCTTACTCACACTCATTAAATCTTATGGTAGGAACAACACTATTTCAATAAAAACTTACTTAAATCTCTATTCTTGGGCCATAAACAAAACAATTACAGCCTCTTCTTATTTAGCGATGTACTCGTTTACACGACAACTCGGACTTACGATGGGCTCACTGACCACTATGCATACTTGAATAATGTATATTAGAGCTGATTTCCTCTATTCTGTTTATTACAATATACAGTCCACAACTTTATAAACATTTAAAATATACCAGAAATTTTATAAATGGTGCAAAGGTGACAGTAAAACAATATCAAAGATGAATGACACAAACCAACTACCATTATAGTATGCTCCTCAAGTGACAAATTTGTTTACCAACGTAGTCTTAGGAACGGAACTCCGTCGGTAAGTGAGGAGAGGCTGTATTGTCATTTAGATTTGGAAGGTATAAAAGCTTTCATAGTAACCCCTTCTCCTGTATACATTACTAAATTTCAAGAGAAACTTTTGTTTTTCTTTTTAGGTCACCCTGCCTCGATGGAATATGGACAGTTTGCTGGGAAAGGGGTGGGGTAATAAAAAAAAAAAACTTTTGTTTACTCACGTTCTCTAAGCATTTCTGTTTCGATGCTCATATTTAGCATATTCTATCTGTTCCTCCAATTTCCTTTTTCATCCTGCAACTCTTTATCCAAAGCATCTTTCTTCTTGTCAAAAAGTTCATAGAGCTGCTTCCACTTCAAGCCATACCTAAATGCAAGTAAATAAACAAATTACAGTATATATATGCACCACAAGTGATATACATTAGTATATTAAATTTTAAAGTGAATACTGTAACAAAATATGAAACTCCTCACTCAAATTCAAATGATCCTGGATGTGCAAAAACGTGGCCCTTGCTGTCGTTCTTTCACGTACTCGGGATTACGCTTGTTTACATTTAACTTCGCTCATGCCTTCGTTGTCATCAACTAAAGCCATCTGTTCAACAATGACTGGACGGGGAGATCTGAAAGAAAAAAAATTAAAATGACTGAGCAATTTATAATATACAAGTTTTAAAACAAATCTGAAACTTAAAAAATCTGCTATGCAATGCCTACTCATTTACCTTCCTATTGGTCAAACCATTGTACCCATTTATTTTACTCAATCTAATGATAAACTGTACCTTGAAGACTATTTGCAATGAAGGTCCACATTTTTTTTATCAACCATTCATCTTTATTGCAAAACAAAATTTAATTTAACTGAATAAATCTGTTAACTATCTTAGTATGAGTAAGGGGAGCAATCAAAAACAAATACTTACGATACCAGGGAAGAAACAACCTTCATTGCATTTTTGAGTGCCAAATTTGCAGATGGTTTCTTACAGAATTCAACTATGCCTTCACAGTAGCACGACCCCGCTCATCAGTAATAACTATAGCTTTCTCCAACTCTCCAAACACCTAAGAAAAAACATATATAGTACAACTATGCAGTTACATTAGCAATTCTAGTTATGTCCCACATTATCTGTACAGCATATGATATTACTTATTGTGAAGTGTATTTGTACATGTACAAAGCTATGCTTGTAGCTGTGGTAAGTAATAATTCTTGTGTAACCAGACTGGTGGAATATCCCATACTAGATCATTTTAATTCGTTTTTTTTTTAAACTTTAAATAGAATAATTACCTTTACTTCACCCTGCCTCGGTGGGATATGGCTGATTCATTGAAAAAGAAAATCACTGCTACTTTAACCCTTTCACTGTCGGTGATGTATAGGTACGGCTTACAAGCAAGTGTTGGTGACATATTAATGCTGTTCAAGTGCCGTTGCAGGCAATTTGTTTCCATAAGGAATAATGTAAATTAGATTAGTCCTTTTAGACCCCCAAATTTTTTTTTATTAACATATGGGCCCGATTCCCACCAAGGCAGGGTGGCCCAAAGAAAAACTTTCACCATCATTCACTCCATCACTGTCTTGCCAGAGGGGTGCTTTACACTACAGTTATAAAACTGCAACATTAACACCCTCCTTCAGAGTGCAGACACTGTACTTCCATCTCCTGGACAAGTCCAGCCTGCCGGTTTCCCTGAATCCCTTCATAAATGTTACTTTGCTCACACTCCAACAGCACGTCAATTATTAAAAACCATTTGTCTCCATTCACTCCTATCAAATCGGAGACAAATGGTTTTAATATTGACGTCGGGCAGGGGAAAGTGATTATGGGGATTCAGAGGCAGGCAGACGAGTCCTGGAGATGGGAGTACAGTGTCTGCATCTGAGAGTGCATAATTGTACGAGTTTGGAGCAGTATGTAATCCGGGGGTCCACTGTATATATTATTTTTCTCACAAATTAAAAAGAGAATCTTTCCCCTAAGTTAATAAAACCAAAGAACGAAATTTGATGGAAAACTTACGGAATAACGCTATAGCAAATTTAGCGGTCTCAGAAATATTTAGGCAATGGCAATTTTGCCCACTTTGAGCCCTATTTTCAGCCAATTCCACTGCTCCAGTCGACCAAACTCATAGCTATTTTGCTAGTAGTCCTTCTATTTTATCGATTGTGTACAAAAAAACATCCTTTACCTGTTTCAACTACACAATAGTGATCAGAAATCACTAATTTGGCCAATTTCACACAAAACTAAAAAACTGCCAATTTTAAAATAGGGTCCAGAATAAACATGTAGATATTCCTGGCACTAAAAAAAAAAATTGCCTCTGTTCATTAGTTACATCCCCAGGCCTCTATTATGCTTACTTTCCATTTTTAATTTTTATCCACACAAAAAAATTATTTACTGTTATGCAGACTACTGCATTATTGTAATAATTGTATAAATAATGTCAGTGCATCCTAAATGCATATTAGACTGACCAGTTGGACGCATATTGGACAAGTGACATTATTTGTGTACTCTGAAATATCGGCAAATTGAATATTTCTGCTATGTTGAGCTCAATTTCAAGCTATACTTGCAGTCCTGAAACCAATCAAAATCATCTCTATTTCTGCAATATATCTTCCATTCTATCAAATGAGATCAAGAAACCGAGAATACAACCATAAAACCATATGAAAATACACCGCAAAGTCGATGTTTTAAACCAAAAACACTGTCGCAGTTTTTTTTCCCCACTATGTACAGCAGGATTTTTTTATATGGTGCACACTTACCGCATAGACTCGTTCTCTCATCTCTAGGCCCTACTGCACTGCTCACAGCTTAAGCGAGTGAACTGAGCTCATGGTGTGAACTATGGGACTGACCTTGGCTTCAAAACCATAGCACTACAAGACCAACAATAAAAGGGTTAAACACATTAAATATTACAAGAAACCAGTGAACAGGCATATCTCGTTTATACAACGCTTGATTTAGAGTGCTTCATTAATACAGCACCTTTCAATTATATTCATGTTTATTTTTTTTGGCACTTGCATTGCTCTTCAGATGGTTTTTTGGCAATTTTCAATTTTATTAAATTTACCTTTGCATCAGTTTTAGGCCTAGTGCAAATGCACACTTAATGCTTGTAAAACATGTTTTTAGGCTTTTATGTGCACTGACAAGTAAAAAGGCTGTGATTCGCTTTACAATGGCAGTCTGGAACCTAACTCTCCATGTTAGTGAGGTATACGTGTATATAATGTTAAACATTAAAAGGAATTAAAAAACTGAAAAACAATAATAATTTTGTGTCAAATTGTAAAATGTAAATATCACTGGTGCATTTATGCTGCCGTCATCAACAAACGATCATTTTTCTCACCAACTTCAATACCATAAAATTGTTAAGTTTAATCAGATTCCATTCATTTTGGTCTTATTCGATTCTTAAGTTTTTTATATACAAGGTATGTCACAGTTTAGGGGTTAAATCATTTAGTATCAAGTTTTTTCTTCAGATCTTTTATTCATATTTCTCTAAATAGCTTTTTCCCCCAACTTTATACAACAATGCTTGTCACTGTTAAAATCAGAAAGGGGCATGGGAAATTCAGGAGTACTGGTAATTTAATATCATTCCTACTTCATAGAACCCTGATCAGTTTCAACTAGTGTAATAACAAGGCCCATTACTTTCCTGTCACCACAACCGAAATCCATGGTTACTCACCGAAAATGCTTTCTCCAAAAGTTCGTTTGTAACCCACGTAGAAAGATTGCGTATCTTTAGTGCAGTGCCGGGTGATGAGAAACGAATTTTGAGCTGTCGGCCCTTGTAATCCTTTAAGTGTAATTCTTGACGTGCTTTTTCTGCATTACTTTTATAATCCTGAAAATGCAAAGTTTGTACATATATATATTAAAATCTGGTATTGTAAATCTCAACTAATAATACTTTATCTAACACTGCTGCTGTGTGATAACATTTAATACTCAACTACAAACTTACCATTCGAACAAAGGCGAATCCTTTGTTCTTGTCAAAATATACTTCATCAAACTCTCCATATGACTTAAAAGTTCCTTAACATCATCTTCTTTTATATCAAAGGAAGATTTCCCACCCAGAGTCTGCAATGATTAGAGAATTTCCGGACAGTTTCTTCCCTTGGTGGTAGATCAACCAAAGGCCCAGCAAGCTGTTTTAGCGTTCTAGAATTCTGTCTTGATGCTGAAATTGCAAAAGATGCAAATTAAGACAATTTGCTACCAATCTAAATTAACAATTTACATAGAAGAAAATAAAAACCATTAAATTTTAACATGAAATCTGTGAAATACACTGTACAGTACATTTCTAAAGATGATCTTTTCTACAAAATTTGAGTCCATAGCTATGGACTGATCCTCTTTATAATGACTATCCCTCTTCTAGACTTCAAAGGTGCAGTTTTTTTCTTAATGGGCCCTTATACACCATAAATATGAATCTCGGTCTCAATTTGAGTTCTGTCAATTCTTCCCTTTCTCATTACATTGTCAAATACACTGATCTTCAGATCACACAACTGATATGACTTTAGATTTCTCATCCCCTCCTGACCTATCTTCTGGCTTCATCTTCTTTTCTCTACCATTATCTACTTATGCTCCATAGTATGGAGTTTTCTTCTCCATAATGTGCATAAATAATATGGGAAATATGATGTACAGACAGTAGTAGTAGAAACTAACAATGACATTTACAGAGTGCTTTAAATGCTATATACAGAGTACCTTAGCTCTTAGGCAGAATATGTTATGGATAACAGAACTGTGGTCAGTGAATAAACTAGTGTATATATATCCGTCAGATCTATCAGGGGATTGTGGGTAGCTGTACCAATGGTGTCTGGATTACAACATGCTGCATAGACCTCCTTCCCCACACTGGTACTTAACTAAACCCCAAAAAAGCTCAATGCACATGGAAGGCCCAAAATAGGGAACAATACTAGAAGATTCTTAAATTTCCTTATCTGCCAGCAGTTTCAAAAAATTTCCAAAAATACCATATGAAACTGATTTATGTAGATTGAATATTAATGGCTAATGTATCTAATGCAATCTGCGTATTATATTTCCAATCAGCACTTACCTATGTACTTATTGTTTCACTAAATTACCAAAACAAAAGATAGTTAAAAAATTCACCCCACAAACCATCACTAATAGTGTGTTCCTGTCTTTATACCACTATTGCTATTTTAAAGTTTTGTTACCCAAAACAATCCTTGTACAGTGGACCCTCAAGTTTCGTGAGCCTTGCACTGCGAATTTCACCTTTGGCAACTTTTTCGTCAAAATATAGCCTCGCGGTTCTTGATTTGCCTCGCAATTCGTTGGTTGTACGGAACGCGTCTGAGAGCGGCCTCCACCGTCCGAGCGCACACAAGGCACCCCACACGCCATTCAGAAGCAGTCTGGTATTGTTTCTCCGTGAGTGACCATCACCCGATGCATTCATGACACATTTCGTAATATTCCATTCATTTTTTTGCTTGCAACTACAGTGGACCCTCAAATCGCCCCCTTGAATATCATGAAATTTGAAAATCGTTAACTTTTCGCCAAAATATTGGCTTGATTTTCGTAATTTGGCTTAAAATGCGATCGTATGAAACGCGTCTGAGCGGCCTCCCAGCCACCGCGGCACCCAAACCCCATTCAGTCAGTGTGCCATTGTTTACCAGCAAGTGACTATCACCTCACGCGTTCATACGATACATTTCTTAATATTTCATTTGTTTTAGTGCTTGCAACTGCTAAATAAGCCACCATGGGCCCAAGAAAGCTCCTAGTGCCAGCCCTTTGGTAAAGAAAGTGAGAAACACTACAGAGCTGCAGGAGCTACATCTGCAACAGCAACAGACCAAAGCTCAGGAAATTGCTTCAGAGGAGGAAGAAGGGAGAGGGAAGAAGTTGCTTTCTTCAGAGATTAAGGAGATGTGTGCAATGTGGACTAGGATGGAAAGCTTTGTGGAGGAGCATCACCCTGACAAAGCTGTTGCAGGCCGTGTATGCGACATGTTCAATGACAATGTCTTGTCACATTTTAGGGACATTTTAAAGAAACCCCAGAAACAGACCTTTCTGGACAGTTATTTTATGAGACAGGGTCCAGTGACTTGAGCTGGCCTAGTGGCATTAAAAAACAAAGGGAAGTAACACCGGAAAAGGACTTGGTACCCGAAGTCTTAATGGAAGGGTATTCCCCTTCCCAAAAAATAGCAGCTCCTCCTTCCTCTTCCTCCTCCCGTCTTCCACACATCAACAACTCTTCAATAAAGATAAGTGTCAAGTTATTATTGCTTAATTTTCATGTGTCATTGTTTCTGTGTAATTAAATGTATATTTAATGTGTAAAAAAAAAATTTTTTTTAATACTTTTGGTGTCTGGAACGGATTAATTTGATTTACATTATTTCTTATGGGGGAAAAAGGTTTTGAAAATTGTGAATTTTGAATTTCGACACACTCTGGAACCCGGGTTAATCCCCGATTTTCAAGGGGCCACTGTACAAAAAAAGCCACCATGGCCCAAAAAGCTTCTAGTGCCAGCCCTTTGGTAAAGGTGAGAAACACGATAGAATTAAAGAAAGAAATCATTGCAAAATTTGAGTGGTGTGGGGTGGCCGACCTTGCCAGGATGTACAGCAAACCCCATTCAACTATCACTTCCATCATGTGAAGAAAAAGGGGAAAACAAGAAAGCTGTTGTTGCGAAAGGGGTAGATATGCTCACAAAAAGAGATCGAAAATACTTGAAGATGTTGAGAATTTGTTGTTTGGGGTGGATCGAGAAACAGTTAGCAGAAGATAGTGTTGTGCAGTCGATAATTTGTGAAAGGGAAAAGGGAGTTGCATGCCGATCTCGTAAAATATGCATAGAATGAGTGCTGATGTTAGTGAATTTAAGGCCAGCAAAGGCTGGTTTGAGAGATTTAAAAAAGCGTAGTGGCATACACAGTGTGGTAAGGCATGGCGAGGCTGCAAGTTCTGACAAATGTACGGCTGAAAAATTTGTGCATGAATTCAAGGTGTACATAGAGGATGAAGGATTCCTCCCCAACAAGTGTTCAACTGTGATGAACGCCTCTTTTGGAAGAAAATGCCAAAAGAAGACCTACATTACGAGGAGGAAAAGGCACTGCCAGGACACAAGCCTATGAAAGACATGCTAACTCTCTTGTTCTGTGCTAACGCTAGTGAGGATTTCAAAGTGAAGCCTTTACTGAGTATCACTGAAAATCCTAGTGTGTTCAAGAATAACAGTGTTGCCAAAAGTAAATTGTGTGTAATGTGGAAGGCTAACAGTAAGGCATGGGTCACGAGGGAAATTTTCATTGATTGGTTCAATGAAGTGTTTGGCCCGAGTGTGAAGAAATACTTCCTGGAAAATAAATTGCCACTCAAGTGCCTCCTGGTAATGGACAATGCTCCTGCTCATCCTCCAGACTTGGATGATCAAATGGTGGAGTTTAGTTTCATCACAGTGAAGTTCTTCCCCCCTAATACAACTCCTCTCATCCAGTCCATGGACCAGCAGATTACTTCAAACTTCAAAAACTCTACACCAAAGCAATGTTTCAAAGGTGCTTTGATGTGACCTCAGACACTCAACTGCCCCTAAGAGAGTTCTGGAAAGATCACTTCAGTATCCTCTATTGCACAGACCTAATAGGTAAGGCTTGGAAGGAAGAGACTTCAGGACTTTGAACTCTGCTTGGAGAAAATTGTGGCCAGATTGTGTCCTCGACAAAGATTTTGAAGGATTTGAGGTTGCCCCTTTGCCAGTTGTGGAATATATTGTGGCATTGAGGAATTCCATGGGGTTGGATGTGAAGGGCCCAGGATGTGGAAGAGTTGGTGGAGGACCACAATGAAGAGCTAACCAATGAAGAGCTGGAAGAATTTCATCTGGAACAGCAAGAGACCACAGCTCAAGAAATTGGTTCACAGGAGGAGGAAGAGAGATGGAAGAAGGTGCCTTCTTCACAGATTAAGGACATTTGTGGAAAGTGGAATGAGGTGCAATCCTTTATGGAGAAACATTACCTAACAAAGTTGTTGCAAGCTGTGTGTGACATGTTCAATGACAATCTCATGTTCCATTTTAGGGAAATTTTAAAGAGCTGCCAGAAACAGAGCTCTCTGGGAAAAAAATTAAGCAACAGGAGTCCAGTGACTCAAGCTGGTCCTAGTGGCAGTAAACAACAAAGGAGGGATGTAACCCCATAAAAGGACTTGGTACCTGAAGTCTTTATGGAAGGGGATTCCCTTTTAAACAATAGCAACTCTTCCATCCTCTCTCCCTCCTCCAGTCTTCCAGACATCACCAGGAGTCTTCAATAAAGGTAAGTGTGATATTCTTGTTTACACTTGATTTGTCATTCCTTTATGTCCCAAAATCTATATTTCATGAAAAAAAAATTTTTTTTTTTAATTTTTTTAGTCTGGAATGGATTAATTGGTTTCCATTATTTCTTATGGGAAAAATGGTTTCACCATTCATTAATTTCGCCTTTCACCCACTCTCGGGAAACGGTTAATCATGAAACTCGGGGGGCCCACTGTAATTTTCATCTTGAAACCAATCAAAATCATCTCTATTTCTGTAATATATCTTCCATTCTATAAAACAGACCAAGAAAATGAGAATAAAACCCAAAAATCCCAAATGAAAATACACCTCAAAGTCGCATTTTAATCCAAAAACAGTGGGTTTTCTCATTATGCACTGCGTGCTGCATTTTTTTTATCCCACACACTGCCCCCCAGACCCATTCTCCACATGTACATAGGTCTCCAGCTTTCCCCTGCTAGTTTGAAGCCGCTAGAATTTTGGGGTATTAATACGTCACCAACACTGGCTTGTAAGCCGTATCTATGTCACTGACAGTGAAGGGTTAAAGGCAGAAAAAAAAATTATTGCAGTCAAGGGGAAGAGTGCTAAATACTAAGGAATAAAAAGTGCTTGAAGGAATGGGAGGAAAAAAAGTTCAATCCAAATAAAAGTTGTTTAGGTTCAATTGGGGGTTTCGGCTGTCTGTACGGTTTCGCCCAGGGTTTTCGTCGTACTAGTAGTACGCTTAAATTCTAGCGCCCTCAAATCAAGTGGAAACAGGCTGGTAGGCCTAGAGGGAAGAATGGGTCTGTCGGTCAGTGTGAAAGTAAAAAAAATCCTCCACACAGTGCATAAGGAAAAAAAACTGACCGTTTTTTTGGGTTTTTAAAACAAATTTGCAGTCTATTTTTGTATAGTAGTATTTATGCTTGTATACTCGTTTTCTTAGTCTCATTGTGAATGGATATATTCAGAAATAGAGATAATTTTGACTGGTTTCATGATGACAATACAGTGGAAGTTTTTAAACCCGGGAAACGTACATTTATGTAAGTATAATATTGTAAGTGCTTGTGGAAAAATATTTTTGGGGTCTAAAAAAGACAACCTATGACATTTTTTCCCTTTAAGGATAAATTTGTTCGGTAATGGCATTTAGCAGACTTCAGGATGAATTTTTACAAACTCGGGGGGCCACTTACCTTGAAACGGAGCGCAAAAGTAAAAGAAAATGTTTGATTTTTGCTGATGTTCCAAAAGTAAACAAATCACGCCATCGTCAATACACATCAACTGGGTAGTCTAATATTCTTGCACAAGTGCTGATATTATTTATACCATTTTTTCAATGATGCAGTTTATACATAACAGTAAATCTTCTATTTTTGTGAGAATAAAAAAATTTAAAATGAAAAGCAAAAATAATGTAAGAGGGGCTTGGAGAAGTGACTTATGAACAGATAAAATGTTATTTTAGTGCCCGGATGTCTGTCTTGTTTATTCTGAACCCTATTTTGAAATTAGCATCTTTTTAAATTTTTGAAATTTGGGCCCAAAATTTCAAATTTCTGACCAAGTGTGATTAATGAAGAGTGATAAAGTTACTTTAGTGGCTGGAATCCTACATTTTTTTTTTTTTTTTTTTTTTTTTTAATCTGGAAATTTGGGTTTTTAACCTTTTCATCGCCCAGACCCCTCATCTGAAACTTGTCCAGAGAATCCAAAAATTTTTAAAAGAAAATATTTTTTATGAAATGGTAGAATTTTTTTCTGAAGGTAATAAAAAAAAAGTCAAAATTTGATGGAAAACTGATGAAATTACATCACGAATTCTGCCATGTCAGTGATATTTATGTAGCCCCGTTTCAAAAGTCTTATTTCAGGCGAATTACATTGTTCCCGTATCCAAAATTTTTAGCTATTTTTCTGGTAAGTCTTCCATTTTATCCCCCAAATATTTAAACTACCCAATAGTGATCAATTACACAAGTAGCAAATTTTACACAAATTTCAAAATACTATGCCAGTTTCAAAATAGGGTTCAGAATAAACAATGCAGGCATTCCTGGCACTAAAATAATATTTCCTCTGTTCATTAGTTATGTTCCCAGACTTTAAAATAATTCCATTTTGAATTTTTTATTAAGACAAAAATAATAGAAGATAAACTGATGCATTATTGTAATAGTTGTATAAATAATGTCAGAAATTCATGAATGCATATTAGACCATTATTGGACGGATATTAGGCAGTGAGGTGATTTATTTATTCTTGAATATGGCAAAACATCAAACATTCCCCTCTTTGAGCTCAATTTCAAGCTAGTGTTTTTCAGTTCTGAAACTAATCAAAATCATATCAATTTCTGTAATATATCTTCCATTCTTCAAATGAGACCAAGAAACCAGAATACAACAATAAAAACCATGTGAAAATACCCCCAAAAGTCACTATTTTATACCAAAAACATGTTGGCATTTTTTCCCCATTATGCAATGGGGGGGGAACGATTAGTTTATATGGTGCACACTTACCACATTGATCCAGTCTCTCATATCTAGGCCCAAATTTACCACTCACTGCTTATCTGGCAGCTGAGCTCAACCCAAGAACTCGGCATGGACAGAGACTGCAAACCCGTAGAACTATGGCACGGTCAATGAATGGGTTAAAGTGAAAAAATTGGCCAGTTTTCGACTTCTGGGTACCCCTTTAAACTTTATACAAGAAATTATTCCCAAATTTTCTTTCCCTAAAAACTGCCACCTCCCAAAAATTTTTTGACCTCAGCACAACTCTCTGGGTCTTCTTCAGTCTATTCATACATTTAAAAAAAAAAAAATCTAAGTCAGCAGGGTCCACAGTGTAACATGGTTAACTACTCTGGGGATGACTGTGTCCAATGTAATAACTAGTAGCCTAACTAGCAAAAGTAAACAATAAATAAGGAGCTGTTCCCCCCCAAACTTCCCTACCAACAAACAGGATGTGCAAGTGGCACAAAAAATGACTTACTCATTCCAAATTTATTACAACTTCAAGGATATTTAACCCACAAAAAACACTAAAATCAAACAATGTGAATTATTACCATGTTTTGAGGAGTATTCAGTTTTAAACAACTGCAAATTTTTAAATATTCTTTGCCCTAACCTGGAAGACCAAAATAGTAAAAGATAAAAATATACCAAATATACAACAATACCCTGCATGGCACATTTTTGGACAGTACCTTCCCGACTACATAAAATCAGCTGTTAATAACTTTTAACAGCTATGATTGCTCGACTGGAATCTGAGATAGAATCATTTCAGATACTAATGACTGCATCAATAATTTCCAAAAGAAAACCCCCACCTCTATAACAAACATTCCCCAAAAAAACTAAACAGATCACACAAAGAGACTCACAATCCTGGCTAACCCCCACATCCTTAAATCCATTAACAAGACCCCAAATTTGAAAAACAATACAGAAGGGGTATAATAACCAGAGAACAATCCAAACGCTACTCATCAATCCTTCCCAGAATGATAAGAAGGTAAAAAAAAAATTGTTTTTGAAACAGATTCCAAACCAAAAAAGGGGATATAAAAAAAAGACCAAAACCCACCCAATTCTAGGAAATAAAAAGATATCCAAGAAAAATCCATCAAATTATCAAAAACAGATAAACCCCTCTCTCACCAACTGAGACAGAAAACAGACTTAATGTTTTCTTCTCCACCATGGGAAAAGAATCTAGCGAGTAAAATCCCAAGCAGAACATCGTCAACAGACTCCTCCCCCCAAACACCTACCTAATCATATTCCTAGCTCCTACCAACCCAATAGAAGTCTCGCTCATAATCAACACCCTTAAAAACAAGGCAGGAGAAAAATACCCTACCATTTTTGTAAAAAAAAGCTTCACAGGTACTGTCACCAATTATTGAAACACTCAATAAATCCATCGAAACCCCCAAATTCCCCATCAATTCTCAAAACCAAGGGTCCCCCCGATCCAAAAAGGAGGTGATCAGACTTAAATAATTATAGCCCAATATCTAATTTACCACTCCTCTCAAAATTCTTTGAAAAATTAATTCATAGGCAGATCTTTTCCCTATCTCATCTCACAAAATGTACTCAACCCCAGTCAGTTCGGATTCAGGACCAACAAAAAAAAAAATGATCCATTATACACATGCTAGAGTTAATATACCCGCACTTGAGAAAAGGTTCCACGGGGAATTTTCTTGATCTCGAAAACATTTGATACAGTCGATCATGATTTACGCACAAAACTAGCACACTCAGTATAAGGGCACTGCTCACTAAAAAAAGTCTTGCTTCATAACAAAGCCAATATGTGTATACTAATGGACGAACTCTTCAACACAACAAATTACAGTGGAGTCCCTCAAGGGGTGTACTGGGTCCACTCTTATTTCTCTTTTACATCAATGACCTACCTAATGCATCTCAACTACTAAAACCCATTTTTTTGCAGATAAAAAAAATATTTTTTCTCTCCCCCTAATCCAGTCATACTAATACTTTTGCAGAATTACAGAAAATATCAACATGGATGACAACCAATAAACTAACTCTAAATACTGACAAGACCTACTTTATACAGTTTGGAAACAGGGGTAAAAATGTTCCACTAAACATAACACAAAACGGTTCACCCATCACAAGACTCACAGGAAAATTCCTAGGTATACACATTGACAGCAGCCTTAAATTAAAAAACACATAAAGAAAACGTCATTTACCCGAATTATGTTGCACGTTACGGTTTTGGGTTTGTTTGCGACACATTATCATCTTCCCGCGAAAAGATATTCCCGGTTCGGCAGTGGGGAAAAATTTTTTTAGCGCGGTCGCCCACGGGGGGTTTAAAACCATTGAGTCAGGGGGGAGTCCTTGTGCCACCCCCTGCCCCCCTCACCCCCCCCCATCCCTCCCAGCGTTCAGTTTGGTTCGTACACGTGCAGGACGATAAGTATCGGGAAGCTCACTGTGTTTATTTCATTCATTTCCTCATTTTCATTGCATTTTGATAAATATCCCAAGCAATCATGGCACCAGTAAGAAACAAGTGTTCCAGAAAGTGACAGGAAAAATTTTAAAGCGTTCAATCTAGGAATTTCAAAGAAAATCAAGATTTGAAAAACAAGAGTGTCACATGTGGGGGAATGAGGGCCTAGGCCTTAATAAGCGTCAGTTGTACGATTAGGAAGAATGGGCAAATATACGACTTGTGTAATGAAAAACCCCAAAATGTGACCTCATGAAAAAAAAAATGACACGTAGGTCCCAACATCTAAATAAAACTGAAAACTTGTTGCTTGAGTGGATGGGCAGAAAACAAGAAAGGTGCACCACTTAGTTTTCTCTTAATTGGGGAAAAGGCCTTACAGTTGTTAAAGCAGTGTTTGAAAAGGGAAAGGCAGGCCTAAAAAACAGTGTATGTTTACCACAGGTTGGTTCAAGAACTTTAAGTTGCATAATAAGTTACATAATATTAAGTTTTCTGGTGAAAGTGCTTCAGCTGATCATACAGCGCAAGAAATTTTCCCCTGCTGAATTTCAGGAACTTTTTTCCCGGGGGTGGCTATGAGCCACAAAGTTTTAATGTGCGAGACAGGTGTTTTCTGGAAGAAAATGCCAACACAAATTTTTTATCAGTCAGCAAGAGAAAAGTGCACCGGGCTTCAAGGCAGAAAAGGATCGCTTAACCTTGCTCCTTTGCGGTAATGCATCAGGTGTTTTAAAGTGTAAGCCCATGGTTATTTACCGCTCTAAGACCCCTCGTCCTTTGAGAGGTGTGGAAAAAAACCCTTTCCAGTAATTTGGAAGTCAAACCAGTCAGCATGGATAACAGAGGAAATATTTATTGACGGTTTAAGCATCCTTATTCCTGAAGTCAAGTTTTACCTGCACAGCAAGAACCTTGCATTCAAGGCTCTCTTCATTCTTGAAAATTTCCCCGTACTCATCCACAAGCTTTGTGGGGGACCCCACATATAAAAGTTGTTTTTTTACCTCCAAATACAACATCTCTAAACCACGGGAGGGGAGTTATTCAGACATTCAAGTGTAACTACACAAAAAAATTATCAAAAAACTAGTTGCATCAATGGACTCTGACCCCAACCTGGCAGTACCAAGCTTCTGGAGTAAATTTAACATTGCAGATGCCATCAGCTATGCAAGTGCATGGAATGAAGTGCCCCAATCAACATTAAATGCAGGCTGGGGAAAGTTATGGCCTTCTGTAATTAATTCTTTCACTGGTTTCCTTGCTTGAAGTCAGGTTCAGGAAATTTTTCAGCTGGCAAGGAGATTACCAGGTGATGGTTTTGAAGATATGAATGAAGATGATGTGAATGAACTCTTAGAAGATGCTGATGAAGACAGGGGTCCCGAGGAAATGTTGGGAGAGTTCGATGCACAGATGCAAGGAAGGAGATAACAGAAGATGGGAAAAAGAACCTGAAGAAAAAAAGTTAACATTGCAGCAGTTACGTGAGCAGTTCCAATTTTTGGTAAAGTTGAGCTTTTCACTGAAGAGGACCTGACAAAACTAGAAGCAGGGCTTTGAAACGGGGGTCTAGATCAGCTGATGATGCCTTACCGTCAGCTGTATAATGTAATAAAAATAAAAAGCCCCAGATCCATTACAAATTTATGCACACTGCAATACAACCATCGACTTCAGTACCAGAACCTCTACCATCCACTTCTACCGACAACCAACAAGCATCCACCTCAGCCCAGAGGGCCACCCATCCCTATCCCTCTTCACTACCATCCACAAACATCATTACCCACAATTTAAGGTAAAAAAAACATTATTTCTATTGCATTTGTAGTCTTAAGCAGTAATAGATCATGACAATGAACTAAAATTTCATATTGCCTTCAATTTTTGCAAGATCTGTTGGTCTAAAAAAAATTGTTTGGGTTTTGGGGGCTCTGAAACGTAACCCTATTTTTCCCATAAGTTCTGTTTTATTAAAGACAAAATTATCCAAACGACTTTTCAGGAACGAATATTGCTAAATGGTTTTACTGTATACAAAAATTTCAAAAAAATCTCAAAGACAGTAAGCATATTATCTAAGATCGCTACTATGTACCTCAACCAGCTCTCCTTGCACTATACCCCTCCTCATCTACCCTTATCTCACTTATGGAATCTGTGCACGGGATCTCCCTTAAATCACCTTAGACCACTCTAACCCCGCAAAAGGCTGCAGTCAGAATGATAAATTCCCCTCTAGACAGCATACTCTACCAATATTCAAAAACCTAAAAATACTACCATAAAGAACATTCACACTTATAATTGTGCCTACTACATACATAGAACTCCCACATTCAAAATAAACCCTCCACTCAAAAATTTTCCTCCCCCTTAATGGACCCTGACCATAAACAAAAAAAGATCACATTTGATGTACCGCATTATAACCTATGTAAAAAATTTTAAAGCCCTAAAGGGCTCCAGATTCTGGAACTCATTACCAGAAAATACAAAAATAACCTTGTCTGAGAATCATTTTAAGACTTCTCAAAAAACCCCCTATCCCACCCAAATACTCATCTCAAAAAAAACTCATTTTATTTCTCCTATAAGATAATTCCATTTTTATTATTATTATGTACAAAAAATTACTTTAAAAAAAGCTCAGTATTTTTTTCCCATAAAATCTCAATTTGTACTATTATAACATTGTAATATTACCCCTACTCACCATAAACTAAATACGCATTCTGTAAATTACTTTAAAAAATACTCAATGTCATTTTAAAATAATTTCAATTTTACTATTAACTACCATCCCACTAAACACTTGCTGCAATGTAGTGTCACCATATTATAATTTGCCAAATGAAATATCATCATATTTTAATCTGCCCAATGTTTTAAACCCCTTTTACTGTGGGGGCCCCCTTTGAAATTCATTCTATGTCGGAAATTTTTTAAAAAAAAAAAAATTTTTTTTTTCTTATGAAATGATAAAAATCATTTCCCCAAAGGTAATGACACCAAAAATATGAAATTTGATTGAAAACTTCGGGTCGCTCTCAAAATTGCGATGTCAGTGATATAGACACATCGGCAATTTGCGTCTTTGTGCAATATTTTCCCCCAATTCCATAGGGACAGTCGCCAAACTCATATTTCTTTAGAACTCCATTTGTTCTATCGATTGAGTACAAGAAATCACCAATTTACCGATTTCAACTACCCAATAAAGTGGTCAGAAAATGGCAATTTTTCCAATTTCATGCAAAATAAAAAATGTCAATTTCAAAAAAGGGTCCAGAATAAACAATGCAGACATCCTATCACTAAAAAAAGATGTTATCTTTTATTAGTCATGTCTTTGGCCCCTCTTACATTACTCTTGCTTTCTATTTTGATTTTTATTCACACAAAAAAAAGAAGATTTATTGTTATCGATATTGCATTATTGTAAAAATTTTATAAATAATATCTTGCACTTGTGAAAGCATATTAGACTCACCCGTTGATGTGTTTTGGACGCGTGGGTGATTTGTTTACTTTTAACATTGGCAAAAAATGAACATTTCCGCTTTACTCAATTTCAAAATCGTTTACATCAAACAATCAAAATCATTCTATTCCTGTAAAATGTTTTCCATTCTATCAAATGAGACCATGAAAAAGAATACAACCATAAAAACTATACGAAAATACACCTCAAAGTCCTTTTAATCCAAAAACACGGTGGGTTTTTTTTTTTCATTATGTACTGCTTGCTGCAGGATTTTTTTTTACTCGCACACTGAACACAGCCCATTCTCTCACATGTGGGCCTACCACTTTCTCCTGCTTGATTTGAGGCTGCTAGAAAATTTATCGTATAAATCGTCCCCAAACATTGGCTCGTAAGCGTATTATACCTAAACAGTCAAAGGGTTAAGCAAATCAAATTCCCATCAAACTATCCCAAAATTTGTACATAGTCCATACGTTTTTGTTAAACTGCCCGTTTGCCCTGGCATGTCATGGCTCTCCTTGCACTTCTTTTGAAATCTCTATTAAAATTGCGATGAAATAAAAAAAATTATTATTATTATTATTAACATTTAGGTCAGGCTAGTGCCCAACAGTTTTATTAAATTTTCATACAGAACTCTTCACAAGTTCTTACTTGCAATGATGCTTCTCTCAGGGAACATTAGTGGCAAAAAAATCCTAAATAAATAGATGGGTACAATTTTTTTAAATCCCTTAAAAAGGTATGATAAATAATGTTATAAAAGAATACAGAAAGAATATCCCAAAAAATATATCAAGTTTTTTTAAAACTGTACCCTCCATAGGAATAACAGGGGTAAAAAAAAATTTACAACAAAAAATAAAGAAATCATGGGATTTTTTTTTTCGGGGAAATTGTCAAATTTTGGGAAAATTTAAACAGCCTCATTTAGGTTTCAAACAAATTTCCAGAGTTTTAAATTAAGGTAGGATATATACACACACACAATCAAAATGAAAATTGTAAACTCTCTGAACAATATTCAAACTCTTAAGAAGTCAGTTGTGAAATTAACCCTTTCACTGTTGGTGCCATAATATTACGGCTTGCAAGCCAGTGTCGGTGCCATAATATTATGCCAAAATTCTATCGACTTCCAGTCTTGCGGGAGAAAGCTGGTAGGCCTACATATGAGAGAATGGGTCAGTGGTCAGCGCCCCGTTTAAAAAAAAATCATCAGCACACAGTACAGTGGACCCCGCCAAATAGGCCAGTCTGATTATGGGAGCTCGAAAATCGATCGCTTTCGGCCCAATTTTTCCCCGATTATTGGCCTTCCCGATTATCGACCCCTGGTACCAGACCTGTCCACCTGCCCCGGCTTGCGTGCAGGCGTCGTGAGTTAGTCTAGCTTTATCAATAAATTAATTGTGTTTAGTGCTTGTTTATTGATTTTGACTGATATAAGCCACCATGGGTCCAAGAAACTTCATAGTGGCAGTCCTTTGGTAAAGAAAGTGACAAACATGATAGAATTGAAGAAAAAAATTGTAGCAAAGTACCAAAGTGGAGGAGGAAAGAGGGAGAATGTGCCTTCTTCAGTGATTCTACGATTTGTATGATACTAAAACAGCACAAGTCAATAAAGGCTATAGCACCAGCCAGCAATAAAGTGTAGCATTAACAGTGTAGCAAGTAAGTTAAGCCATTAATCGATAGAAAAATGACGACACAAAACTTAACTCCTCCATTGTTTGTTCCCCAGCAATGAGGGCCAAGAGGACTGTGTTCCTCAAACGCCTGGACTCACTCATTACTACTCAAGACACTGCTGAAATCAAGTCATCTATAGAAGACCTGAACCCTTTGGCAAGGTTGACTCCATTATAAAAATACCTAATGCTCCGTCCATGCTGAAGGTCACCTTCAAATGACGTCACCATGGCGGGCGTTAGGCGAGGACTAGCTGTACACTCCTTCCACATCAGCCCATCCTTCATAGAAGCAGAAAGATTCACAATTGTCCCACAATGTACAACTGCTTTCTCCTACATTCCACCAAGGACTGCCCCAAAGAAAACACAGAAGCAAACCAGAAAAAGTCACAGAAAAAGCCCCCCACCTATGCTGCCATCGCCAAGAGCCAGGCAGACACCACCAAGATTCTCAAAGCCCCCTACCATCTACCAACGTCGTTTCTCCACTAACAATTGATACCACCAAGATCCAGTACTGTATGATATATGCCCACATGGTCAACATGGCAAACCCAAGTTCCTTCAACAGTCACCCGAGATATTCTTACTAAACAACATGCCCAAGTTCAACTTCCCAGATTCACCATCTCGACCATTATTAAATGTACCAGCGAACCATTAAACATCACCCGCCAGCTGCCCTCCACCACCGCCACCACCTCCGCCCACGTGACGTCACCTCAAGGCAGACCAATGAAACACCTCCAGCCAGCCAGCCAACCAATCAGCATGCATCCACCACTCCAACAATCACATCTCCTCCAGCCAAGAAAGGGAAGCTACCACAGCAGAGACTACACACTGCTGTTCCCGGCACTATTCTGCACACCCGATATAAATGGAGACCTGCCCTTGACTGAAGTCAACAACCGGCTGAAAAATGGAAGAATCAAGTTCATGATTGAATGCGCTCGGGTCCCTCACTGATGTATTAAAACCTTAAAAAAACAAAAGCTGACCCATATAACCCCAAACTTTACATAGGGTTGTAAACAAATCTCGTTCAAAAACCCCGGTACCAGGACCCCCAGCCACAGACGAGGCTGGGCACAATGCTCCCCCACCCCCACAATGATTAATCCCTCACCATAAAACATTTACCAAAAGAAAGCCACCCTCCTCTGTCACCAATCCAAGCTACCGCCACCCCTGACACCAGCTAGAACTTCCCAATACATAATGATACAGCCAGCTCAAGCCTCTTCCTGCCTCTACATTGTGCCCTATCGTCCCTTCTCTCCTCCAACCACCGCCTGTCAGCCTCCTGCGTACACTACACCCGCCTCGCCAGCTGTTAAACTCTTCCCAGCATCCACACACCAATCAACAACGCCTGCAGTCTACCCACATCTCGCCCAAGTGGACGGGCCACTCCACATGTATATTCTCACCTCCTACCTTCCCCCAACCCCCCATGTTTCTATCACCCATCCTTCTTCCATCCCCATCTTACTGCCTCAGGTCAAATCAAGTTCAAGGGACACTGAGACCAGACCCGCCCTCTGTCAACATCTCCTCCAAGGTAAGTAAATATTTCTTTTTAAAAGTGTGAATATTTCTTTTTAAAAATTCAAGTGTAAATATTTATTTAAAAATTTTAAAAAAAAGTGTAAATATTTCTTATTTATATATTTATGTACATTGTTTGTGTGAATAGTGGTGGTGGCTTTCTGCCCCCCCCCGCAGGGATGGCCCTTATACCCAACAACAACAAACTCACCAGTCCTTACATTTTGACATGTTTTATTCATTCTAAGTTTATATCATGTTTCTATGTTATTAATATTGTTTATGTCATATTAGATGAATTGTGCTAGATAAATAAACTATAGAGGATATTATTGTCATATTAAGGATATCTTGTCCTGCCCCCAAAACAAACTCTCCTGCCTCTCTCATACACCAACAAGAATATGAAAAAACAGCCACTGTGAAAAAAATACTGATTTTCCCAATCCGTTCATGTCTTCAATAAAGGTAAAACTGATTTAACTGTTCTTTTATCCATTAAAATTAGTGCTTTATATTTTTTTCCCATTATTTCTGTTTTAAAAAACTATAGTATTTATTTTTTAAAAAAAAATGAATTTTTGGTGAATATTTTTTGGAACGGTTTAAATTGTTTTACATTATTTCAGGGAAATAAGAATTAAAAATTGGGGTTAATTTTTAGGCTAGCTCCGGGAACGGTTAAGGCTGATTTTAGGGGGTCACTGTATATCGGAAAAAAAACTCTGACATTTTTTTTGGTTTAAAACCCCGACTTTGTAGTGTATTTCGTATGGTATTTATGGTTGTTTTCCCCGTTTTCTTGGTTTCATTTGATGAATGGAAGATCAGTGGTACCCGATTTTTTCCACCCCAACCAAATAATTATGTAAGTGTAAGTGTTTTTTTGGGGGTCTGAAATGGACTAATCAAATTTTACATTTTTCCCTTATGGGAACAAATTGGGTAATGGAACTCGAACTCTGTTCAGTGAGCCACTAATCAGTCTAAAGATAGAAAACCCCGAACAATTTTTTTTCATGAAGGGCCTCAAAACCCTGCCAATGTATGCCAAAATTTTTAATTCCCCCAAATCCCCAGCTTTTTAGAAAAAAATGACGACATGCCCATGCACTCAGCCCCAGGCCCAGACTCGTGGAACTCTGTGTTCATTAAGAACTGCAAAAAACCCCCCCAGGGCCCCGATCTATGGGGGAAAATAGAAACAGGCAAAATTCCCCAATCACTGAAAACAATGGATATATCCCCCTCCCAAAAGGGGGCACAAAGCAGAGCAAGAACTATAGACCAATAGCTTTGGTCCCTATCATAAAAATCTTTGAAAGAGTTCTAAAAGCAGGAGGCAAACCACCTGGACTCCCAAATATTAAAACCCAGGGAACATGGTTTCAGACAGGTTCTCCCGCCTTGCAACCCAGACCACTACGATGGTCTTAGATGCACTGGGAAAAAAAACAGAATGCAGATGTAGTATCACAGATTTTGCAAAAACCTTTTACAAGTGGATCATGGGTAATACACACAAAATGAGTGCTAAAGGGATAACTGGAAAAATAGGCAGATGGATTTTAACTTTTTAAAGAATGAACACAAAAAGTAGTGGTAAACAGGTTAAATCGGATGCTGACATAGTGAAGAGCTCTGTCCCACAAGGCACATCTGCACCATCCCGTTCCTATTCTCTATCAGACATAGACAGAGATTTAAAACCCCAGCACTGTAATCCCTTTCAGTGAATGGATCCATGAGTCATCCATTGAGGACACGGCAAATCTCCAAAAAGATATAAACCAAGTTTTCCAATAGGCAACAAGCTAGTGTTCTTTGGCAAATTCCAACTACTCCTTTTTGGAAAACTGGAGGAAATAATACAGGACTGAGTATACTACCCAAATTTTAATCACAAAAAAGGAAAAAAATGTGAAAGACCTTTTGGTAATTTGAAGACCCTCCTTCAAGGACCATAACAATGCCACTATCACATCTAGGGAAACTGAT
>WNWK01030850.1:0-23171 GCA_009830355.1 Cherax destructor
TGGTCTAGGAGCAGGCCGCCAGGACAGTGATCCCGGAAGCGACTACAGGTAACTTGAGGAAAGATGTCTTTAAGAAGCCTACAAGATGTTTACAGGAAACCTACAAGATATCTACAGGAAACCTACAAGATATCTACAAGAAACCTACAAGATGACTGCAAGAAACCTACAAGATGACTGAAAGAAACCTACAAGATGTCTACAGAAAACCTACAAGATGTCTACAAGAAACCTACAAAATGTCTACAAGAAACCAACAAGATGTCTACAAGAAACCTACAAAATGTCTACAAGAAACCCACAAGAAACATACAAGATGTCTAAAATAAACCTACAAGATGTCTATAAGAAACCTACCATGCATGTCAGGAGAAATGATAGGGAACAGTGTAGTAAAGAAAGAGAATGCCAGACTGAAGTTCCTCTACAGACAAGCACAGTGTCTACCTACTGAGGCTCCCAGGACCCTATGTCTAACCCTTATACAATGTCATATGGACTACGCTTGCTACAAGATGTCTACAAGAAGCCTACAAGATATCTACAAGAAACCTACTAGATGTCTACAAGAAACCTACAAGATGTCTATAAGAAACCTTCAAGATGTCTACAAGAAACCTACAAGATGTCTACAAGAAACCTACAAAATGTCTACAAGAAACCTATAAGAAGTCTACAAGAAACCTACAAGATGTCTACAATAAACCTATAAGACGTCTACAAGAAACCTACAAGATGTCTACAAGAAACCTACAAGAAGTCTACAAGAAACATACAAGATGTCTAAAATAAACCTACAAGATGCCTATAAGAAACCTACAAGATGTCTACAAGAAACCTATAAGAAGTCTACAAGAAACCTACAAGATGTCTACAAGAAACCTATAAGAAGTCTACAAGAAACCTACAAGATGTCTACAAGAAACCTATAAGAAATCTACAAGAAACCTACAAGATGTCTACAAGAAACCTATAAGAAGTCTACAAGAAACCTACAAGATGTCTACAAGAAACATATAAGAAGTCTACAAGAAACCTACAAGATGTCTACAAGAAACCTTCAAGATGTCTACAAGAAACCTATAAGAAGTCTACAAGAAACCTACAAGATGTCTACAAGATATCTAGTCATTTCTACGAGATGTCCTCAAGATATCTAGCCATGTCTACAAGATCTCCACAAGATATATAGTCATGTCTACAAGATGTCCACAAGATATCTAGTCATGTCTACAAGATATCCACAAGATATCTAGTCATGTCTACAAGTTGTCCTCAAGATATCTAGTCATGTCTTCAAGATATCCACAAGATATCTAGTCATGTCTACTCTGTCATGAGTGTGTGACTCGCGGGCGGGTGCCTACCTGCACTCTGCCTCAGGTAACACATCTACGGCTCTTCCTAAATTACTACGGGTTTTCCCCGACGCTGCTATTGCACCTGTGATGTTACCTGCCTTGTTCCAGCTCTTCCTCCCTTCATCATCCCACCCTTCCTCCCCTCCATCGTCATCCTCACCCCGCCCCTCCCTTCAGTTCTTCCCAGTAGTTTGAGTTTTATACTCGGTTCCAGTTTTTCCCTCTTCAATTTAACGATAGATGGGTAACTTAAATTCCACCTGGTTAAACATCGTAGCGTCTTGTGTCCCACTGCAAAGTATTGTTTACATCGGCTTGGATGTTTCTTGTGTCCTCTGTGGAAAGATAATACAGTGATGTGATTTATATTCGTGTCTATGTCACGTTATAGAATGAGAAAGAGAGAAAGGGGGGGGGGCGAGTACTGTGTCTTGAAGAACAGAAGTTTTCACTCTGGAATCTTTGATTTGATTTTTGCTGACTATTTGTCTTGGGGTTTAACTTGTTATGGAGTTAAAGATCCGTCTACCCACCTTTTCAATAATTCCCTTCACAGGAATGTTTGTGCTACAGTAACATCATAACATTTGGGTAGTGGTTTCTTATACGTCAGGAATGAGGATGACAGTTGGATGATGTCACTTTGTTATGATGATGATGGTATGAGGAAGCAGGGAGCCTGGGGAGATGAGGGGAAGGTTAGGGGAGCATGCAGACCAGAAGGTGAGGTCAGGGAGAGTGACGGAGAGGAATACTAACAGGGAGTTTTTGTTTTAGAAGAACTGGATACATCAGCAGTGTGTTCCTACTCTATCCTCTACGACAGTCACATAGTGGGAATAAAAACAGTTTCCTTATCACAGTCCATCACACTGGGTGGGTTTCCTAGTGTCGAAATCTGTCAGCTTCAGCTGGGAGACTTCACCAGGGAGATGGAAGAGTGAGGGAGAAAGAGGAGGGAGGGTGAGAGAGAGGGGAAGGTGGGAGAGTGAGGGAGGGAGGGAGGGAGCAGCACGTGCTCTCTCGTGGTTTGCTCCCTGTTTATCAAGTCCTCGTCAACACTCGAGCATTACTTCCGTCCTTCCCTCCTCCTCCTTCACCTACTCGACGTGCATCTATCTCCCTCTCATCGCCTCAATTTACTCACATTTCATTCTCTATATATATCTCTTTCTTTCCTTCCTCTCGTTGTTCGTCTCATTGTCTCTTTCATCTCTCTCTCTCTCTCTCTCTCTCTCTCTCTCTCTCTCTCTCTCTCTCTCTCTCTCCTTTCAGTATTTTCAGTGCATATGAAAGATACACAATATACACAATAACATTATACACAATAACACCACATAAAATGCAATAACACTATATAGCACAATAACACAACAGAGCACAATAAAATCACATAAAAAACCACATAACACACACAAACGTCATTAACACATTACCACACTAGCACTACGTAACACATAAGAACACCATATAATACACAAAACCATCATAAAACACACAAAAATACCGCATAACACACAATAACACCACGTGACACACAATAACACCATATGATACACAATAACACCATGTGACACATAATATCACCATGTGACACACAATAACACCATGTGACACACAATATCACCATGTGACACACAATAACACCATGTGACACACAATATCACAATGTGACACACCATAATACCATGTGACACACCATAACACCATGTGATACACAATAACACCATGTGACACACCATAACACCATGTGACACATAATAACACCATGGGACACACAATAACACCATATGACACACCATAACACCATATGATACACAATAACACCATGTGATACACAATAACACCATGTGATACACAGTAACACCATGTGAAACACAATAACACCATGTGACACACAATAACACCATGTGACACACAATAACACCATGTGACATACAATAACACCATGTGACACACAATATCACCATGTGACACAATAACACCCTGTGATACACAATAACAACATGTGATACACAATAGCACCATGTGATACACAGTAACACCATGTGACACACAATATCACCATGTGACACAATAACACAATAACACCATGTGACACGCAATATCACCACGTGACACACAATAACACCATGTGACACACAATATCACTATGTGACACACAATAACACCATGTGATACACAATAACACCATGTGACACACAATAACACCATGTGACACACAATATCACCATGTGACACAATAACACCCTGTGATACACAATAACAACATGTGATACACAATAACACCATGTGCCACACAATAACACCATGTGACACAATAACACAATAACACCATGTGACACGCAATATCACCACGTGACACACAATAACACCATGTGACACACAATATCACTATGTGACACACAATAACACCATGTGACACACAATATCACCATGTGACACACAATAACACCATGTGACACACAATAACACCATGTGACACACAATAACACCATGTGACACACAATATCACTATATGACACACAATAACACCATGTGACACACAATATCACCATGTGACACACAATAACACCATGTGACACACAATAACACCATGTGACACACAATATCACTATGTGACACACAATATCACTATGTGACACACAATAACACCATGTGACACACAAAAACACCATGTGACACAATAACACCATGTGACACATAATAGCACCATGTGACACACAATATCATTATGTGACACACAATAACACCATGTGACACACAATAACACCATGTGACACACAGTATCACTATGTGACACAATAACACCATGTGACACATAATAACACCACTGTAAAGTACAGGATCTTCCGATAACTGTTTTCACATGCTCTCCCTCCCTCTGCCCCCCTCCCCTCTTGAATAAGACAATATATGCAGCTTGTGATATATAGTGTTACTCACATACTCGGTATATTCTACCTCTGATATATAACAAGAAGAATAAAATGAACCTGTCTTTATTGAATAAATATATACTGTATAAATATATTAACAGTCTGCCTGAGATATAGTCAAACTATATTGTGAAAATAAAGAAATACCCACTAATTATAATTACTATAAATCATTATTAGCTCCTATCTCCCATCTATTAGCTTCTATCTTCAGACCAGCACAAGTATCAAGGTGCACAGTTCACCAGTATGATGCCCCAAGTCCGCACAGTGTGCACAAGTGCAGATAACATTTACTCAAAGACATTTGCTCATATACATTGCATCTAAGGTAATCACAGACGCAGTCCATTCAGTCCTCGTGTAGGTGAGTCGACAAAGCTGGGCAGATGCGATGCCCTCTCACTGCATAGTACGTAGAAGCAAACCTCCGTCTGAGTCCATACCAGACAATGCAGAGTTGTAATCCAGTACCCAGTACACCAAACATAAGTGAGTGATAACGACACCCACAACGAATCAAAGTCAATCCTGAGACATTGTGTATTCGACGCAGCACACAGCGTCGACACACGACGGATATATTGAAAGACTGTCTCATGCTGCTGCACAGAAGCTGTCTCTCAATAGCAGAAGACAGTAGGATTACACAAACCAGAGTGGTTATACATCTCTCTGGCAAAAACGCGAATCTAGTATAAATAGATTAATTTATTAATAGTGAATGTATGAAAATATTAACAAGATCAATGATAATGTTATTTTTTATATTAAAAACAATAAATATCAATAACTAACACTTGAAAATTATAATTAAGCAATAATATTACTACTGCCAACACCACCGCCACTACTACTACTACTGCTATCACTGTTACTACTACTACTACCACTATATCTACTTCTACTACTACTACTACCACTACATCTACTTCTACTACTACCGTTACTATTAATAATAATAATAATAATAATGACTTCGAGAGTGTATAAATCTGTAGTGGAGGGAAGGCGGGGTAGGGGGTCGGTCTAGGAAAGGTTGGAGGGAGGGGGTAAAAGAGGTTTTGTGTGCGAGGGGCTTGGACTTCCAGCAAGCGTGCGTGCGCGTATTTGATAGGAGTGAATGGAGACAAATGGTTTTTAATACTTAACGTGCTGTTGGAGTGTGAGCAAAGTAACATTTATGAAGGGATTCCGGGAAACCGGCAGGCCGGACTTGAGTCCTGGAGATGGGAAGTACAGTGCCGGCACTCTAAAGGAGGGGTGTTAATGTTGCAGTTTTATAACTGTAGTGTAAGCGCGCCTCTGGCAAGACAGTAATGGAGTGAATGATGATGAAAGTTTTTCTTTTTCGGGCCACCTTGCCTTGGTGGGAATCGGCCGATGTATTAATAAAAAAAAAAAATAATTTAAGTGTATATTTTGAGAATGTATGTATGTCTACGATAATTATTTTATAAGACACAAAACGAAACTCCAACTATGAGTTAAAACGGACTTTTACTTTGGGAAAGAAAAACTTGGAAGGTAAAAAATAATGGCAAGTAAACGAGAGAATGTGAGGAAAGTGACGCTAAGGAAGGTGACGCTAGGGAAGGTGACGCTAGGGAAGGTGACGCTAGGGAAGGTGACGCTAGGGAAGGTGACAGTTGACATGTTGTGTCGACACTGTACACCAGTGATCAACATCTACACTGTAGAGGAGACTCTCATATATATATATATATATATATATATATATATATATATATATATATATATATATATATATATATATATATATATATATATATATATATGAGTGGTGAACATCTACATTATAGTGAAAAGTGATGTATCTCACTGTTGGTCCACCACCGACATCTTAAACATAAGATGTGATATACACACACACACACAATATACACACACAATACACACACACTCACACACTACACACACACTACGCACATACACGCACGCATATACAACAGGCCTAGTGTCTAATCGACATGTGCCTAGGACAAAATGGTAACTAACTTGAGGTATTTACAAAGGTATCTTCGTCTCACATCCCGTCCAGGACGGTACTTTAATACCGGTAAAGGACTTTTGATGTAAGAATTGGAGCCATTCTATATACCTTTGTTAAATGTAGCAGGTACTAGGGCTGAATGTTATAGGGAGAGAGATATAAAAAGAAAAAGAAAGAGGGAGCGAAAGAGAAAGTAGAGGAGGCGAGAGAAAAACTTATGGAGGTGACACGGCAGACAAGACAAAAACGCAGGTCAACGAAGATATTGACTTAAGCGGAGTTCCGCAGGGCACGAGGAGGTACCCCTGGCCGACACCACAGCTAGGGCCGCTGGTCCACACCACAGGATGGACCGTTGGTCCACCTCGCTCACCATCTGTATTTCGGGACTCCCGCCACTTATCATTCAACTTTCTGCTGCCCTTGCACAACCGTGTGTACGTGTGTATGTATATATATATATATATATATATATATATATATATATATATATATATATATATATATATATATATATATATATATATATATATATACAGTGGTACCCGACTTACGATATTTTTTCATTCCATAATGCTGTTCAAGTGCCATTACCAAACGAATTTATCTCCATAAGAAATGATGTAAAATAGACTAGTCCTTTTAGACTCCCAAAATTACACTTACAAAAGCATTTAAAAAAATAAACTTACATAAAAGGGTGTGTTTGGGGACCATTGTAAGTCGGGGTACCACTGTATATATATATATATATATTTAGTACAAGTGCTTTATTAATAGACAGAATACATTGACAGAAAACACAAACATGAAACTAATTACATTGGTACAATATATCAAAGATTATGAATCTCTTCCAGCTCCTCCGAAGCCGGACGCGAGCCCAGTATGCAGCATGCCTTTTTCCTCTGGATAGCCACGCTGAGGCGCTGTAACATGAAAGTGGCTGCCCTTGGGTCCCTGGTGGTGTCGATGAGTCTGGAACCCAGTTCTTTAAGGAGACGTGTTGCATACACGGTTGTGCAAGGGCAGCAGAAAGTTGAATGATGAGTGTCGTATATATATATATATATATATATATATATATATATATATATATATATATATATATATATATATATGCAAAAAGATCACAGTAAACAGGTGATATCAAATATGCAAGACAACCACTATGAAAAATAGAAGAATTCCAAAATTCTTCTATTTTTCTTCTATTTTTTCATAGTGGTTGTCTTGCTATATATATATATATATATATATATATATATATATATATATATATATATATATATATATATATATATATATATATATGATGTTATTGTGTGTCACAAGGTACCACCTCTGGAACTGTCTTGGGGACCCTCATCCTCAGAGAAAAGAATAAACTTGTTTGAAAATTGTTTTCTCCTACCACCCCCTATATTTTATATAGATTTTATTTAAAGACAAAATACATTAACAAAATACATTGACAACAATACAATAGGGAGTAGAACAACATAGATAACAACTCAAAGCTACATCTGGAATACTTCGTCCAGCTTCCCGGCGGTTGGCCGCGTGCCCAGAATTCTTCAGGTATTTCCCCTCTCTGGAACGCAACACTGAGTCTCTGAAAGAGAAAGCTGGCCGCCCTGTGATCCTTGGTTTCTATGATGAGTTTTTCATCCAGCTCTTTGAGGAACTTTAGAGCACACTTGCCCGATGCTCCAAGGGTCTCCGACTCTACTGGGATGAAGTCATAGCAAGGGGGAAGGCCTTCATATTTGGGGGGACTTCTGGGTCTCCCTGTGGCTGGCAGCTCCACCCCCTTCAGCTACGGAGTATGGCAAGTAGGTGTCTGCCATTGTGGCGCATATAAATATATATATATATATATATATATATATATATATATATATATATATATATATATATATATATATATTATTTATATATTATTTATTAACACATCGGCCGTTTCCCACCAAGGCAGGGTGGCCCGAAAATGAAAAACTATCATCATCATTTACTCCATCACTGTCTTGCCAGAGGCGTGCTTACACTACAGTTATAAAACTGCAACATTAACACTCCTCCTTCAGAGTGCAGGCACTGTACTTCCCATCTCATATATATATATATATATATATATATATATATATATATATATATATATATATATATATATATATATATATATATATATATTGACTTTATTAAAGACAAAATACATTGACAAATATGCTATAGGGAGTAAAACAACATAGATAACATCTCAGAGCTACATCTTGAATACTTCGTCCAGCTCCCCGGCGGTGAGCCGCGTGCCCAGAATGCTGCATGCATTTTCCCTCTGGATCACAACACTGAGTCTCTGAAAGAGAAAGCTGGCTGCCCTGTGATCCTTGATTTCTATAACTAGTTTCTCACCCAGCTCTTTGAGGAACTTTAGAGCACACTTGCACCATGCTCCAAGAGTCTCCGACCCTATTGGGATGAAGTTATAGCAAGGGGGAAGACCTTCATATATGTGGGTCTTCTGTGTCTCCCTGTAGCTGGCAGCTCCACCCCCTTCAGCTTCGGAGT
The DNA here is from genome assembly GCA_009830355.1 of Cherax destructor. NCBI lineage: Eukaryota > Metazoa > Arthropoda > Malacostraca > Decapoda > Parastacidae > Cherax > Cherax destructor. Next base: position 8,886 of record WNWK01030850.1, read on the forward strand.
ATGGCAAGTAGGTGTCTGCCAATGTGGCGGCACAGGTGTAGTCCCAAGCAATCTGCTTACCATCCTTCCAGGATAGCATAGTGACTCCATCAGGACGCTTTTGACTTCTGTCAAACCTCTGTACTTGGGGTTCCCATTGAGTTGGGCAACGGGCTGTGGCAAAGCTTCTCTTTATGATGCCGTTGACCTCCTCATGTCTGGCATACTTTCCTTTTGATGTGTGTCACAGGAGACCATGAAGTCCGAATTGATCAGCCGTTGCCCTGCCACAAATCCACCTATGTTCGGTGAGTATGGCAAAGAGCAAAACCAATCCGAATGGCCTGTGGGTCGAGTCGAGTGCCCAGAGAGGAAATGGTAACAGCTGAAAGGAAATGTAAATGTGGTGCCTTCAATGCTAGGAGACGAGCTTTGTCCTTTCCTGAAGCGTTGGTGAGCATTGTGTTGGCGATTTTTTCCATGATCGGTTTGTCCCAGTGTGGCTGTTTGTGCTCTTTGGAAGGAGCTGGTCTACTGGAGGAGTCTACAAGGGTGTCCCACCACATGGCTGCTTCAATGAACCTGGGTTTTTCAGCTCCTACCGCACCTCTCAAGCGTTCGGGGACAATCTCCTTGATTAGTCCACTGGAAGCCAAACACGAAGACAGAAATGCAGGTAAAGCTACCTGCGTTGCTCTGCGCACCTTTATACCTCCCAGTCGCACTGGGAGGGTTGCCTGATCCCATTGCTGATCTTCCAGTGACAGATTCAGTGCCTTGTTAAAGATTGATCTCAGGAGTGAGTCATATTCGTTGAGTGTTGGGTTGTCAAAAGAGGTTGCGCACCTCAGGAAGTGAGTCTTCGCAGAGAAAGACTCCTCGTGAGGAGATACAGGGCATCATGGGCATCAAAATCTCTTATTCTCTCCTACATTCTCTTCAGGCCATTCAGTTTGTCCTTGAGAACTGTGTCGATGGCCTGATGAAGCAGTGCTCCCAAGAGGGTGCTCTTAGCTGGAGTGGTAGTAGAGACTTCAGGTAGGATTGTCCACACAGCACTGATTATTTCCCTGTGTCTGCCCCAGTTGTAGGTCCTCTAGCAGGGACTCTTTAGTACCTGCCAGAGTGCCATCATCCAGGTACCAGATGTTGAGCTCGCTGCGCAGGCTGGAAGTTATTTCTCTTACTGCCAAGCAGAAGAGAAGTAGAGCGAGTGGATCACCCTGCTGAATACCCTCTAATGAGGGAATTTCATGTTTGTCAAACAAAAGAATTGAGGGTTTGCTGTAGCCAGGTGAAATGAAGGGAAAAAGAATGGAGAACCGATCCCGAACGGCTGGCAAGACCACATCTCTTTTCACCATATTAAAATCATTTTTTAAGTCAAATTTGACTATGGCCTTGTCGTTTGGTAAGTCCCTGATGTAGGCCCTTGCTACATGAGCTGTGGCTTCACTGCCTTGAGAGACCCCAAAGCCCAGTTGGAGTGGCTGGAGTAAACTGGCAGCTTCTAGGCGAATGTTTCTTACTGCTGCTTTGGCAACGAGACAGTGAAGAGTGTTACCAACAGCAATGGGTGTGATTCCCCCATCCTCCTTCTTCAAAGCCCATCCTGCTGGAAATGACACTATCGCCTTATAGACTTCTGATTTTGGCAAAATTAATTGTCTACTGATGAGGTCTTCCTCAGGGTTGTTGTTAACGACTTTGGTGTCCCTTGTCGGATGCTTGTCTCTTAGTGCTTGGGCTGTGGCCTCATCTTTGGGAGCTACAGTGTCGTCACTTGTAATTATTCTGATTGCTCCCACTGTGTTACGTTCTTCAATTTTTTTGCTAACCTGTGTGCAAATTTTCTCGTTTTCAGTGGAATTTTTCTTGGGTCTACCTCTGTGATTCCTGCGATGATGGGACAGAGGAACACAATTATCTATTCTTGGGTAGTTGTGCACTGCCTTGATGACTGATGTGGTTAGTAGTTTGCCTTGTCTTTCAGGAACTGCAAGACAGACATTGCCGAACAGGAGTAGGTTGCGCCATGCTTTAATGGTGCCTCGGGCTTCTAAGTTGGTGGAACCTCCATTCACCTGCTTAAGAAGGTCTGTGAATTTCTCTGCCGCATACGGACGAGCTGCTTTAGGAATGTGAGATAGGGTACTGCTGGCAGTGGATTTGATTGCCATCAGAAGATCTTTGCAACTGAGGAGATTACCATTGGAACTTTCATCTGCCTGTGGAGGCTGTGGGCTGCTCTCTGCAGGGACCATATGTGATCCAGTACACCCATTGTGTGCACGTATAAGGCCATTCCTGTTGAGTGCCCGATGCACTCCACACACATGACATGTGCCTTTTCTTTCGTTGTTAAGTGCACTGTTTCCCTGGCTTTGTGGCTGGCAAGCTGCATCATCTACCATACCTCAATCTGTGTGGTAAGCCCGGGGGGCTGAAGGGAGAATGGCACGTGTGGGTGGAGGCACATACCCTGGGTTGTTCATGGTAGGGGGGGAGAGGGGTGGAGGAGAGTGTAGGCCTAGATCTGGTTGGCGGTCTCAAGTCCTCTTAGAAGGCAGGATAGGGAGGAGGTAGAGGTGGTGTGAGGAGTGATAAGGGTGAGGGAGTAGTGGAGGAGGGGTGATGACCTGGGGAGGCAGGCCTGGCAAACATGCCCACTCACTGCACTAAACGACACTTCATTTTACATGACACGGCACTATACACAGCCTGTCACTATAAACAACAGACCGCTATACACTCACCACCATACACCCAGGGTGAACAAACACTCTGTTATCGAAACGAGTCTGCACAGTGCGCGTGTTTGGAGGGAAGGGAGGGGGGAACATAGGCAGTCCTACCCTTCCTCCATGTCGACCACCTCCCCTCACGGCCCCCTCCAACCCTAGGATGACTGTTGTGTATCCTCCCTCACTGGCACTCACTGGCACTCACTGGCACTCACTGGCACTCACTTCATGTACACAACACTTTTCTTGATTCTAATGGAAGAAATGAAATGCAGGGTCTGCTTGCCACTCTGAAATGAGCTGCAGGTATTCACATACCAGCCTGTTGATGATAATCCTGGTAGGTGTTCTTGATTGAAGGATATCATACCAAAACAACAGAGAGAGATGCCCACAGCCTCTCTCTGGCAGAGATGCCATATATATATATATATATATATATATATATATATATATATATATATATATATATATATATATATATATATATATATATATATATATATATATATATATATATATATATATATATATATAATATATATAAAACACACTATGAAAATAGAATTCAAGCTTCGTGACTACTCACATTATCAAGGAACTATAATGTGAGTAGTCACGAAGCGCTTGGAATTCTTCTATTTTTCATAGTGGTTGTTTTGCATATTTTGATATCACCTGTTTACTGTGATCTTTTTGCATATATATATATATATATATATATATATATATATATATATATATATATATATATATATATATATATATATACATGTCTAGTACATATTGTTACATGTTTGTCACTGATTATAATGCGAAAATCTCATCCAGCTCCTCAGAGCTGAGGGCGCGTGCCAAAAATACAGCATGCATTACCCTTCGGAACAGCAGCGCTGTATATATATATATATATATATATATATATATATATATATATATATATATATATATCGTGGTCACAATAATATATATACTGCTTGTGGAGGCTAGTACACCAAACGGGGATAAGAATGAAATTAGATTAGAGTCACCCATGCCACCGTATGTCCTCAGACCAAGAGTAAGACACCTAGCTTGGCTGATTGCTTGGTTATTGTAGGATTGTGTGGTCCAGTTGGCTAAGGCGTCATGTGATTTTCGCTCACCACAAGGCAAGGCCAAAATTACATGGGTTCGAATCCTCGGCTAGTCGAAGTGTTGTTATTGATTCAATTCCACTTGTTCATGGTCACAATAATTTATATATATATATATATATATATATATATATATATATATATATATATATATATATATATATATATATATATTGTGTCATTACAGTGTCTATTTGGTCACTTCAACTGGAATCAGCAGAGAAACATTAGATGTCAGCCGTCTGCCTTGACCTGTCCTAAAATTCTATAAAATTTAAATCAACATCCTTTTCACACAGATGATTTATAATATTTCTTTCTTTCTGTGAGTTTTTAAACTACATTGTCTTGTAATCTAAACATATACAATGTGAGTTTTGTGTCATACCCAAAGCTATGACTTTTCTCAGATTGGTTCGTTCGTTCAGGAGTCATGAAGACCGTGTATAGAGGAACGTATTTTGGTAATTCTCTAAAGCTGTGGTTTATATCTTTCATCTTTGCTTTTGAGAAGCAAACTATCTTCTACTTCCTACTTTAAAGATCACAGAATTATTTGTGTTGGTATCTAAGTAATCAATAATGAGAATTATTCGGATTAACACAGATATATGTAGTCCAGTACTTAGAATTTTTTTTCGTTAAGCCATGAGATGGAAATCCATAATACATCATATGTACTGATCTTCTTCACAACAGAATAAAAAATATTCAACTCAACGAGTAACTAATCTAACTTTGACCGTCCCTAGTATTCTTACTCTTCCAAGCATATAGTTAGCTAACGTTGTACATGTGTCTTTTATATTTGGGTGGAGATGAGGGCCTCTCTAATTAATTATAAACTTTGCTTGTGATTAGATGATGGCATCCAAGCGTCTAACTCAAATACACGAACCTGATATTAAAGTGACATCTTCTCAGTGTTAGTCATGAATGCTTTACGTGACTCTGAAGATTCCACACTTCATCCTCTACTCATCAATTAACTTCTCAGGCAAAATGGATGCTTAAGAGAGTTAACAAACGACAATAATAATAGGCAGCCAGAAAGTCTAGGTCCTCAGCACTGACTATCATGATTAAGAGAATATTTATCTGAGATAACAGTAAACGAGGTGATCATATTAGATAAGATGAAGAATTTCATTACTTGAGTTATACTTTGTGCCATGAGGTACATGGGGTAAAGTTATAAAGTACACGGGGTGGACTCATAAGGTACATGGAATGGAGTCATAAGGTACATGGAATGGACTCATAAGGTACACGGGGTAAACTTGTTAGGTACATAGGCTAGAGTCGCAAGGTACATGGAGTGAAAGACATGAAACACATGATCAGTGACAATAAGGGTGAAGAATTATTTATCCTTAATACCGACTACCTTCTCTTTATTACCAGGAGGGTAGTATTTAACCCCCTATTGTTGCCTCAGGAGGGTAGTATTTAACCCCCTATTGTTACCTCAGGAGGGTAGTATTTAACCCCCTATTGTTTCCTCAGGAGGGTAATATATAACCCCTTATTGTTTATCGTAAACGGGCGTGGATACTTGAGAGGAAAGAAAGAATAAAATTATAAGCTAAATGAATTCAGTGCATGAAGAAATCAAGTAATGAGGGATATGTTAATTTATTCGTCAAGGAAAATCACCTCATACTGGTCTTAATCAAATGATCACTCAATACTCACAGATCTTGCAAATGATTACTCACTCAATACTCACGCGTCTTGATCAAAGGATCACTCATTAAATACCTCTCAGAAAAATTCTAGAAATCTGTGACAGCTTAAATAGCTATGACCATGAGGAGGCGTGTGAAGGGTTGTCTGTGCCCCAGCCTAGTGGTTCATACTACCCTCCTGATGTAGTAGTAGAGTAAGCCGTCTTAAGGATAAACAAGAGCTGGCTTATACTTCTCACCTGAGGTAGTAAAGTAGTAGGCGGTCTTAAGGAGCCATACTTTATTGATTAGTAAGTATGAGTAATATATCACCTATGATTGTTAGGTAATATGGATCGTGTACTTGTTTATCCTTAGATAACAAAAATATTGATCATATGATTTGAAGAAACTTTACTTGATAGAGAATAAACAGACTTTATACCTAAACAGGTTTATACCTTGGTAATAAATACTGATAAGTTGGTTTAGAAAGACACGTAAGCAAACACTAGGACATATTTATTAGAAAACGTTTCGGTACCTGGGACCTTGATCACTTCTAACATACAGAGGAGAGTGAGGTGTGAGTGACGCTGGTGACCTGAGTGAGGTGTGAGTGACGCTGGTGACCTGAGTGAGGTGTGAGTGACGCTGGTGACCTGAGTGAGGTGTGAGTGACGCTGGTGACCTGAGTGAGGTGTGAGTGACGCTGGTGACCTGAGTGACGCTGGTGACCTGAGTGACGCTGGTGACCTGAGTGAGGTGTGAGTGACGCTGGTGACCTGAGTGAGGTGTGAGTGACGCTGGTGACATGAAGAATGCCATGTTATGACGAGGACGGGTAGAAGATGACATCATGTGTCTCCTGTGTTGCTGGGTTGGTGCTGCTTTACTTGCTTGACTATCATGTATGCTAATGTTTTAGAAATTTTGTGGTTTCCAGTGTTACGTTCTATTGTGTCGGTGGAAACCACAAAATTTCTAAAACATTAGTATACATGATAGTCAACCAGGCAAAGCAGCAGCAACACAGGAGTCACATGATGTCATCGTCTACCCGTCCTCATCCCAACATGACATTCTTCAGGTCACCAGCGTCACTCACACCTCACTCAGGTCACCAGCGTCACTCACACCTCACTCAGGTCACCAGCGTCACTCACACCTCACTCTCCACCTATATATAATGTCTTTCTAAACCATTAGTGAGTATATTCAAAAGCTTCACACGTCATCGTCTCGAAGATGAAAAAAGTCGAACATTTCAGATTAATGAAGAATACATTTGCTTTATGCAAATTTCCTTTACAGCGGCTTCTTAGTGTTTTTGTTACTCAATTATTTTTTTTAATCAGACGTCTTCGTCAGTGAATTACACTTGCTTACAAAATTTAACTTTTTTAAGCCACTTCAGAAACCAAAGTGGTTGTTTTCCGCTAACTTTGATGATCACGACTCTGAGTCTGTTTAGTCTCTATCAAGTAAAGTTTCTTCAAATCATATGATCAATATTTTGGTTATTTAAGGATGAACAAGTACACGATACATATTACCTAACAGTCATAGGTGATATATTACTCATATATATTAAATGTGGTTCATGCAGTGATTCATTATATATATGTATGACAAAACTAGCAGAATTTTTTTATACAGTCATACAAACTTACATCACAGTTTTTAGACTTTTTCGCTAGTGTTCAGTATCGTTCTCCCGCACCAGTGTCCAGCAGTGTCCAGCAGTGTCCAGCAGTGTCCACCAGTGTCCACCAGTGTCCACCAGTGTCCACCAGTGTTCACCAGTATCCAGCAGTGGCCAGCAGTGTCCACCAGTGTCCACCAGTGTCCACCAGTGTCCAGCAGTGTCCAACAGTTTCCACCAGTGTCCACCAGTGTCCACCAGTGTTTACCAGTGTTCACCAGTGTCCACCAGTGTCCACCAGTGTCCAACAGTGTCCAGCAGTGTCCACCAGTGTCCAGCAGTGTCCACCAGTGTCCACCAGTGTCCACCAGTGTCCACCAGTGTCTACCAGTGTCCAACAGTGTCCACCAGTGTCCACCAGTGTTCACCAGTATCCAGAAGTGGCCAGCAGTGTCCACCAGTGTCCACCAGTGTCCACCAGTGTCCAGCAGTGTCCAACAGTTTCCACCAGTGTCCACCAGTGTCCACCAGTGTTTACCAGTGTTCACCAGTGTCCACCAGTGTCCACCAGTGTCCAACAGTGTCCAGCAGTGTCCAGCAGTGTCCACCAGTGTCCACCAGTGTCCACCAGTGTCCACCAGTGTCCACCAGTGTCCACCAGTGTCCACCAGTGTCCACCAGTGTCCACCAGTGTCCACCAGTATCCAGCAGTGTCTACAAGTGTCCACCAGTGTCCACCAGTGTCCACCAGTGTCCAGCAGTGTCCACCAGTATCCACCAGTGTTCACCAGTGTTCACCAGTATCCACCAGTGTCCACCAGTGTCCACCAGTGTTCACCAGTGTCCACCAGTGTCCACCAGTGTCCACCAGTGTCCACCAGTGTCCACCAGTGTCCACCAGTGTCCATCAGTGTCCAGCAGTGGCCACCAGTGTCCACCAGTGTCCACCAGTGTCCACCAGTGTCCACCAGGGTCCACCAGTGTCCACCAGTGTCCACCAGTGTCCACCAGTGTCCACCAGTGTCCACCAGTGTCCACCAGTGTCCACCAGTGTCCACCAGTTTCCACCAGTGTCCACCAGTGTCCACCAGTGTCCACCAGTTTCCACCAGTGTCCACCAGTGTCCACCAGTGTCCACCAGTTTCCACCAGTGTCCACCAGTGTCCACCAGTGTCCACCAGTGTCCACCAGTGTCCACCAGTGTCCAGCAGTGTCCAGCAGTGTCCACCAGTGTCCACCAGTGTCCACCAGTGTCCACCAGTGTCCACCAGTGTCCACCAGTGTCCACCAGTGTTCACCAGTGTCCACCAGTGTCCACCAGTGTCCACCAGTGTTCACCAGTGTCCAACAGTGACCAGTGTCCACCAGTGTCCACCAGTGTCCACCAGTGTCCACCAGTGTTCACCAGTGTCCACCAGTGTCCACCAGTGTCCACCAGTGTCCACCAGTGTCCACCAGTGTCCACCAGTGTTCATCAGTGTCCACCAGTGTCCACCAGTGTTCACCAGTGTCCACCAGTGTCCACCAGTGTCCACCAGTGTCCACCAGTGTCCACCAGTGTCCACCAGTGTTCACCAGTGTCCACCAGTGTTCACCAGTGTCCACCAGTGTCCACCAGTGTCCACCAGTGTCCACCAGTGTCCACCAGTGTCCACCAGTGTCCACCAACGCCATCTAACAGATCGTCAGGTTTCCCTGATATCTCGTCTCCTTAATGGTTCTGTCTTGGGCAAAACGTTCAGTGTGGGAGCAAAACTAAGATCAGATTTTAATTCAGCGTCGCCAAAATTAGCAAGAAACACCCGTTTTTTAATAAACTGTCATCATTTCCAATAAATCATTGCCAACATCATCGACAATAAAGGACGCACATTATCATTCAGTAAATTTTCATCATCGCCATTAAAACATCATCATTATCATCATCAGTAAGCTCTGGAGCAATATTGTCAATAAATTTATTAATTTGGGATTTATAATTGTTTTCAATTCAGTAATTTAAGTTTTTGATCAAATATAATTCAGTCTCAGTTAAATCTCAAATCAGCAAAAAAGTTACCATCATAAATTTTAGATTTTGGAACATTAACGTCCTTCCTTCAAACCAAAAATCCATGACATTATTTAAATTCTGAAACAATACACAGCTTCAGGTCTCAGAGACTGTTCATGGTTGTGATGATGTTTACTCCGAGGTGATGTGTAGACGAGGCACTGGTTTCCTCCGGGGTACGTCAGGTGACGCACGGGCATGGTGCTGGGATGCTCCGGGATACGTCAGGTGACGCAGAGGCATGGTATTGGATGCCCCGGGGTACGTCAAGTGACGCACTGGCTGCTTCTCTGGTGTATTGAAGCTCTCTCTGGTGTATTGACGCTCTCTCTGGTGTATTGAAGCTCTCTCTGGTGTATTGAAGCTCTCTCTGGTGTATTGAAGCTCTTCTGGTGTATTGAAGTCTCTCTGGTGTATTGAAGCCCCTCTGGTGTATTGAAGCGTCTCTCTGGTGTATTGAAGCTCTCTCTGGTGTATTGAAGCTCTCTCTCTCTGGAATACTGAAGCTCTTCTCTCTCTATGGTGTATTGAAGTCTCTCTCTCTGGTGTATTGAAGCTCTCTCTGGTGTATTGAAGCTCTCTCTCTCTCTCTCTCTCTCTCTCTGGAGTACTGAAGCTCTCTCTCTCTGGAATACTGAAGCCTCTCTCTCTCTCTCTCTCTCTCTCTCTCTCTCTCTCTCTCTCTCTCTCTGGTGTATTGAAGCTCTCTCTCTCTCTGGTGTATTGAGCTCTCTCTCTCTGGTGTATTGAAGCCTCTCTCTCTGGTGTATTGAAGTCTCTCTGGTGTATTGAAGCTCTCTCTCTCTCTCTGGAGTACTGAAGCTCTCTCTCTCTCTATGGTGTATTGAAACTCTCTCTCTCTCTCTGGTGTATTGAAGCTCTCTCTCTCTGGTGTATTGAAGCTCTCTCTCTCTCTCTCTGGAGTACTGAAGCTCTCTCTCTCTCTATGGTGTATTGAAACTCTCTCTCTCTGGTGTATTGAAGCTCTCTCTGGTGTATTGAAGCTCTCTCTCTCTCTGGAGTACTGAAGCTCTCTCTCTTATGGTGTATTGAAACTCTCTCTCTCTCTCTCTCTCTCTCTCTCTCTCTCTCTCTCTCTCTGGTGTATTGAAGCTCTCTCTCTCTCTCTGGTGTATTGAAGCTCCTCTCTCTCTGGAGTACTGAAGCTCTTCTCTCTCTCTGGTGTATTGAAGCTCTCTCTCTCTGGAGTACTGAAGCTCTCTCTCTCCTGGTGTATTGAAGCTTCTCTCCTCAGGTTCTGATAGACAGACAGATTGATAGATATACAAAAGATGTTTTGTGACTGAGAACATTGCGTAAAATTATCCTAAGCATAAAACTCATACATATACATTTTAGAAATAAACTTATGAATGAGAATATTTTCAGGCATTGAAATTTGCTAAGGTAAGATAACTTTTGTATCTAAGATGATCTGGGGTAAGATAACAACTCTTAGCTTGTATAATGGGCGAAGATAACAGCTCGTTGCATGTAAAATGAATGTGGTATTTCAACTTGTGGAATTCCATGTTAAAAGTGTGTGTGTGTGTGTGTGTGTGTGTGTGTGTGTGTGTGTGTGTGTGTTTTTATGTGTGTGTGTGTGTGGTAAGAGAGAGGGAAAACGGGAAGAGTGGTTACTACCGCTCTTTCATTCCCCTAACTTGTTGGTCCAAGAGCAGCGGGTCGTCGCAGCTGGCCAGACAAGCCCAGGTATTTCCGCACACCTTCTGCAACCTAACGGAATGCCGACTTTCTTTTCGGCCAGCCCACTGCCCCATCTGCAGTCTCCTTATCGTCCTATCGCAATTCTTCTAGTCCCCCCAGTTACCAATTCAATTATTAGTATTTCTCCTTCTGATTACTTCTTGCAAAAACAATCGTATATCAATGACGAATGGATGCAATGGAAAAACCCTTTTCTGGTATTTCGATCCGCCAACCACCTCATTACGAGAAATTATTTCTAATAGAATTCAGTAAGAGGTAATGACCGAAGGTTTCAGATCACAATGGTTAACCCGACCCCAAATGGAACGATAGATGCAGGCTAACAGTGGGTTTTTTCCCCCGGCCGAGGGAGGGCATGTGTCCAAGGAGGCAGTTGTTAATTTGTCACGTTCGTGCCGGCTGTTGTCGGTGCGGCTACTGACGGTGTAGTTCCACAGGGAAAAGGTTCCTGACTGTGTGATTCCTGACGGAGTAAGTCCTCATAGTGTGGTTCATGACAGTATAGCTCCTGACAGTGGGGTTCCTTACAATGTGGCTCCTAACCCAAAGTGGGCTCCTGAGAGTGTGGCTACTGAGGAGTTGCATAATGACGTTCCACAGCATCTTGTTCCTTAAACACCGGTCCTGAGGGAAATTAATAAATCTAAAACAGATATAACAACAACAAACCGACTTGTGTACAGAATTTAGAAAGTTTTTTCCTTATATAAAATTAATTTTAAAATTCCTTTGGAGCTTTTAAAATATTGTGATTTTTAGGAATATCCTTCAGCAATGTAAATTTTTTTTTTTATAGATAATATCATTTTGGCCAAGCCCTTTTAATTATAATTCATAGGTTATATGTAAGGATCATTATCTTAATGGTATATAATAGGATAACTTCATAAAAAAATAGCACTGACACCCCAAAGGTGAGGGACTGACCACCCAACTAATTTATTTCAAGTTTGAGGGACTGACCACTCGTTTTACTTCTTCAAGGCTGGGGGTGCCACCCAACACTTCTTCAAGATTGGGGACTTACCACCCAACTTACCTCTTCAAGATTAACGGACTGACAAACAGAATGCTGATGTATATACACAGTTTTTTGAAAAAGCCTTTGACAAGTGCGATCATGGCGTAATAACACAAAAATGCGTGCTAAAGGGATAACTGGTAAAGAAAGCAGGTGGATCTTAAACTTTCTAACCAATCGAACAAAAAGAGTAGTGGTAAACAGAGTTAAATCGGAAGCTGCCATAGTGAAAGCTCTGTTCCACAAGGCCGTACCCGCCCTATCCCGTTCCTCATTCTCATATCAGACATAGACAGGGAAACCATGCACTGTATCTCCTTTTCAGACGTCTAGGATCTGAGAGAATTCACCATTGGGGGGCACGGGAAATCCCCGAAAAAAAACCCCAAATTTTCCCAAAGGGCGGGGAAAATATGATGTTCAATGAAGACAAAAACCAACTCTTTTATGGAAAACTGGAGGAAAAAACTAGGACGGTTACAAACTCTAATCACACAATAGAGGGAAAAGAAGGAAGGACCTGGGGTGGTAATGTCCAAGTCTCACCTTCAAGGACCAAACAAGCCCTTAATCTGCGAGGGGAAAATGATAGGATATATAAAAATATATATTATGTTAATATTTTCCAAACCCCACACAGAAATCACCCCCCTAAAAAGAAAAAAGGGACTTGGCGGCGATGCAACTTTCCCCCCAAAAGTGAAAAGAAAAGGGGGGCGCCACTGGTACACAAAGGGAAAAAACACAAAAAAGTGACCAAACCCTTTAAAGTCGGGTGCCGGATCAGCCGGGCTTGGTTTGTACTTTGGGCTACGAGCCCCAGTTGGGTCAGGCCCTGATCCACCGGTTGGCCTGGTGTGGACCCCCGGGGAGTTGACCCCCGGAATGCCCCCCAGGTAGGTGACCCAACTGACTTCTTGAAGGCTGAGGGACACCTTACCTGCTGACCAACCCGAAACGTCCCCTTTAATAAAAACACCAAACTGCAGCCCCGTGTCTTCTTATGTCTATTATTTATGTCTATGCAAAAATTTTAAAGCTTAGAAAAATAAAAACCCTTATCAAACGATACTGAAACGTAAAATTATGAAAAAAACTTCCTTAACTAACGTTCAAAAAAAAGGCCCTGGTTTCCCCCGTCTCCTAATATTGTTTTTTTTTTCCCCATAATCTCCTTGTCCATAATTACTATCGCATTTGTTTTTTCTGCTTTTGTAAGGTGAAGTCCAGGATCTTTTTTAAAAATTTATGGTATAACTTAACAAAAACTTTGAGGACAATTGTGTTACAGAGGTCTGAGGACGGGGGGTGACGTGATAAGAGCCGTTGGGGATCCCTTACAAGTTCAGTGCCCGACGGATCACAGCATGGTCTATACGGGGGACCCCTGGAAATCAACATTCCTCATTCCCAAAAAGCTGTTCAAGTGGTTTTTGCAAACTAATTTATTTTGGGGAAAGATGTAAATTAATTAGTCCGTTTCAGACCCCCAAAAATACCCTTATAAAAACACTTACAAAAAAAACTTACATAAAAGGGGGGTTGGGGGTGTTCGATTTCTGAGGGGCCACCTTCCATAAAAATTCTTTTAAAGAGGTGAAGGGAAAATTTTGAGGATAACTATTTATTCCAAAGTTTAAGGGTTCTTGTGGGTTTGAATTGGGGGAAAATATTTGCGTGATCCCGGTTGTGAAGTAACTAGCCTGGATATTTTAAAAAATAACTGGTTTGGGTTTTAATTTGACTCATGACATTGTGTAAAGTTTGGGAACCCGGTGACCGTTTTTAATCTGGTAAAATTTTTTTATGCGTGTAAAAAAGCAAGGGGGGGGGTGTGTTTTCTTTTAATTTTCCGTGTGTGTGTGGTGTTTTGTGGGTGTGTGTATTGGTGTAAAGGGTTTTGTGTGTGTGTGTGTGTGTTTGTGTGTGTGTAAAACCACCCAGGCCCGCAAACTGCCAACCCATGGTTCTGCCCTCTATAGGCCCCATCAGGGGGGGGGTTTAGCCTTCTTCTCTCCCACTTCTACGGCCTACCCCACCGAACCAGGGTTCCCCCCAACGGGTCTTTTTCCCCCCCTCTTTTCCCCGTATTCCCTACCCCCTTTTCCAAATTGGTTGTCTGGGGGGATCTCCCCCTCGCTCCATTCCCTTTCCCCAAAATAAGCAGCCAAAGAAAAAACAGTGGTGACAGGGGGTGGGATACGGCAGAAGGGGGTGGGGAGGGGACCCCCGGTCGATATCCAAAAAAAGCCAGTTTGGTCATCTGCTGGCTTCCGCATCATCCTTAACTTCTACGTCCCCCTGGGTGCC